>BLKR01011257.1:0-35808 GCA_011170035.1 Teleogryllus occipitalis
ATGTCTTCAATCTTCGCCGTGGTATACATGCAATTTACACAATTTATGATATTTACGGAACCCGTGGCTTGAATAATGTGATTGTTGGTTTAAAATGTTCCTAAATTTGGGTTCTATTCACTGTTCATAACGCCTATTTCCGCCCCTTTTGTTTTCTATTACTTTCCTAATAATTATTATTACGCGGCGCTGTTGTCTATTTATTTCATTATTGGCTCCTCTTTGCTTACATAAAAGTTCTGTGTTCCATGCATTCTTGCGGGCTAGTCTCACAAATCATTACATCTGCTTACATAAAAGTTCCGTGTTCCATGCATTCCTGCGGGCTAGTCCCACAAATCATTACATGTGTGTTGCAGCATGGCTACATAAGATTTTCTTTCGTATTTTCCCCTGTCGGTTAATGCGATGTCCGTTATTTAAAAAAAAGACCTTTCGGTAAATTTTCAAATTTAATCCTATTATGTTCAGACTCGACTTTTCGTTCATGTTCTGTCCATAGGCTGCAATAAAAATAAAAAATTAATAATTTTCCATATGTCATTTTCTTTGATGATTTATATAACATTTTGTTACTTTTGTGCCTTCAATTTGTTGTATATGAAGACTATGCACGACGTTTTTCCATTGACGAGTTTTACTGCTTGGGCGCCTTCATTATTGAAATACAGGGCTCGTGTCTCATCTGGCGTTTGCGGTGGATTAAACGGCAATAGCATGTCAGTCATTTCTTTTCTTTTTGGAGTCTTGATGTCATTTGTACGAGTGACCGTTGATTTGCCTCTTCATCGAAAACATTGTCGTCCGAATCCGGAACAACGAGCATCTCTTCCGCATTGCCTAAATTGTTTTGAGTATTTATCATGTAGTTTGTTGAGTCTCTGTGAAAAGAAAAATTATTTTTAGAGACAATGCGGATGCGTTCACTTTGTTGTGCGCTGATAATGCTGTTACTTACAGTTTTCGCTGTTTGGCTACCGAACTGCCATCGGCCAGGGCCATCTTTAGGCACAGGCAGACGAGGCTCGTGCCTCAGGGACCCATGATCAACAGGCCCCCACAGATAATAAAAAATATATAATAAAACTGAAAAATTGTAATATTTACTACATATATATTGATTAACTTAAATATATTGAGTGGAACCAATATAGACTGCATCTGAATTAATTTATGTTCACGATTAAAGTAATATTATATATTTCTAACATCCATGGTACAAATGTCGAGAGATTAATAAAATATGTCACTTATAATTTGATCAGTTCAGTTTTCGAAGTCTGTCGCCAAGTCAAACAGCTGTCTACAAAGAATCGTTCTTTCTAACAATGCACATGTTTAACAACAATGCGCGCTCTTTCATAGAAATTTACCAGACTTATCAAACGACCTTCGTATTGCTTGGCAGCAATCGGCATATATTGAAAATGAATTTAGTTTGCTGTCAGAAATCGAATGAAGAGCAAGTGCAATACAGTGTTAAGTGTTATAAGTATAATATAAAATACATCTTTACATAATTAACATCTGAAAGGTTTATCATATCATTTGAACCCACGACGGAACACACTAAAAATGTAAGTTTAAGATACATTTAATTACATTTTGTTGTATAATTTTGTAAACCACAATGTTTATTTATTTTAATAAAATTATATTTTTATAACTAATAATTAACAATACTATAACACTATAATTAATGAATTTAAAAATAGAGCAACAAACAAATAAAAATTGATTAAAGGATATTAAAAAGTGTATAATTTTATTATATTATAATTTGTATAATAAAGTTTCATGGTTGAAAATTAAGAGTATTTAAGAATTATATATTAACGAATCAATCATTTAGACAAAAATATTATTTTAAATACAAATATGATAACATATAACAAGTGTAAATGATTAAAAAAAATCAATATGATTAAGAAATATCAACCCAATTTTTAACATGCAAAGTGACAAAAAAAATTGAAAGCACCGAAAATGTTTGCTTTTGTGAACTGTGAATTTGACGCATGCAGAAAGTATCTGTAAATAAACTAATTTGTATAACAGTATATTGTATTTTCTTCTAGAGTTCATTGGTATTTCATTTTACTGGTACCATGTCGAAACGCACATATCCAAGCGGTTCGTCTAAGAGAAAAAAAAGCGATTAAGGAGAACGAAAGGATTAAAAAATTACCCAAACTGACATCTTTCTTTACAAAATCAGTAAATCCAGTATATCTTCAAATGACACACCAGAAATTCTTTTGGACACACCGAATGAAATTAATCGATAAGAAAACCAGAAAATGAAGCCAGAATCAGGTACCTCCGAAGGTAGTTCTCATCTGGAAGATGTTTCATTGCAAGAGAAATGTTTCTCATCTGAAAATATAGGTGATGCTCTGACTTCTTCAAAAGTATCCGGGTGCACATCAAACGATTCCGGCGAATGGAATAAGATAAGTGAAGATCAATGTTTTTGGATTCAGAAAGGACCTATGTTTTTGCAAAATAAAGATTGTGATTTTTCAAGAACAGCGAGAAAGTACGAAGATGGAAATGGGAAAATTGTAATTAGACATCTTACTAAATCTGTGTTTACACATGAATTGCAAAACAGTGAAACTGTCTGTAGATCATAGCTTCTATTTTCGCCATCTAAAAATGCGTTATACTGTTTTGCATGCCGTCTTTTTGCATCTTCCGATTCGGCGTTTAATTCTCTGGAGGGGTTTCACGACAGGAAAAATTTGAACGGTGCAATTACTGAACATGAAAGCAGTTTGCGGCATAGATATGCAACTATGGATTACATCGTTCGTAGTAAGAAAGTGGGTACTGTAAATGAATCAATACTTGTCCAATTCAATGAAGAAGTCAGATATTGGAAAAGTGTTATGATTAGAATTGTTGAAACAATCAAATTTCTTGCTGGCCGCGGACTGCCGTTTCGTGGTGATAATGAAATAATTGGTTCTCAGCAGAATGGAAATTATTTGGGTTGTTTAGAACTAATTAGCAAATTTGATCCATTTCTTAAAGAGCATTTGAACAAATATGGTAATCCAGGAGAAGGATTTGTGTGGTATTTATCAGCGAACATTTGCAATGAGTTTATTGAGATTATGGATAAACAAGTAAAATTAAAAATACTTTCTGAGTTGAAACAGGCCAAGTATAATTCAATTAGTATTGATTCTACTCCGGATTGTAGCCATGTTGATCAGTTAACATTTACGATTCCATATGTAAAAGATAACACACCGATTGAACGGTTTTTAGAGTTCATATCTATTCAAGAACATGGTTCCGAATATTTAACAAATACGATTTTAGCTTTTCTCGAAAATAATCAGATATCAAATAATGATTGCCGCGGTCAAACTTACGACAATGCCGCTAATATGTCAGGTGCGTACTCAGGACTACAAGCAAGATTGCGTCAATTATGTGAATACGCTATTTTCATTCCTTGTGCTGTACATTCGCTGAATTTAGTCGGAGCTAAAGCTGCTGGTTGCGTGATGACAGCAACGAGTTATTTCCAACTTGTACAAAAATTGTACAACTTCTTTCTGGGTTCAACACATCGTTGGGATATATTAAAAAAATTCTTGGGAAAATATCAAGTAGTAAAATGTTTATCTGATACTAGGTGGTCTGCTAGATACGATGCAGTCTCAGCTTTAAAATGTGGTTATTCTCAGATTATATTAGCTTTGGAATTTATTGAAAATAATAAAGAAAACCCAGCAGAAACGCGAAATGGAGCCTACAGTATAGCTAAGAAAATGAAAAAATTAGAGAATATTATTTTAACCGAAGTCTGGAGTGCTGTACTTTTAAAAGTCAATGAAACGAACAAAACGTTGCAAAAAGAAAATCTTTCATTGCATGTTGCTTCAAAGCTGATATCATCATTGATCAATTGTTTGCATGTCATGAGCAATGAATTTGATAACTTTGAAACAATCGCCAAAGATTCTCGATTCAGAATATCAAAATTCGCGTGTAACAAACAGAAGTTCGCGTGTAACTTATATTGACTCTGAAAGAGACGAAGTCATCTTTTCTGCCAAAGAAAAATTTAAATTACAAACTTATATTCCTATTATCGGCACATTAATAAGTGAATTGAATAGAAGAGCTGATTCATACAGTATTATAAGTAAACGATTTCAATTTTTATCAGAATGAAAACTTAAAGATGAGAAAGAATTGTCTAATAAACATAAACAATTTGTTGAGTTTTATAACACAGATGTCAATGAACAAGAGCTCATATCGGAGTGTTTTCAATTTCAACATTATCTTCGCATTGAAAATCCAACAAACAGCACCGTATCTTTGGCAGAAATGTATAAATTCGTGCGTGCGAAACTAGGTAAAGTACCATTGACAAATGCTTAGTTTGTTTTTTACTTAGATCTTATTATGTAAATATTGCTTGTGTTGTTTTTAATCATATTTTATTGTTACTATTGTTAAAGTTATTAGTAAAATATTACTATAGAAAATGCAAAGATTAAAGATACTATTTAATTCCGTTTATCTAGTTTTTTACAAATCTTTCCTTACTTTAAAAAGAGGAATCAAAATGCTTATTAACTGTGTAATATTCAATTTTTAATAACTTATGATCGCCAGAACGTAATTTGTTGAACTAAGAATTAGGGGCCCCGAAATCTCTGAGTGCCTCGGGTACTAGTCGCGCACTTTTTCTTGATACTCCACAGCGGGGGGTGCTGGGAGAGGAGGTTTCTGTCTACGTCACAGCAGTGCAGTGCTGTCAACTTCAACGGCGGAAAACTGAGCGTAATAGCACAATTATTAGACTGAGGTAATAGCGTGTCTTGGACTAGATAGCAGTGACAAGTAACGAAGAAGGTAGGCAGCACTGCAAACTGAGCCGTGACGTTCCGAGTGGAGCTGGTGTTTTCTACCGGGCCGTGCTGTGCCGGGCTGAGAGAGGACTAGGGGGCTCGGGTATCAAGAAAAAGTGTGAGCATAGTACTTTCAAACCCAAAGACGGCCCTACCATCGGCGCTTGATGATGATGATGCTGATGTAGTTTTGTCTGACATAGTACTGGCGTCGTCGTCGTCGTCGTCGTTGTGAGACAGTGAGCGGTGTGAAGAAAGGGGGGACCTCTTTTAAAGTCCTTGCCATATCGTGATATCAATGACTGCGATTTGACGTCACGTATTTCCTCTGATTATGATTAAACGCTAATTGGCAATTAACGTTTCCGTCGACGACCTCTTCCTATCGCGATATCAACGTCCTGTGATTTCGTTAATGATGTCTTCCGGCGTGCGGTTCTTATCGCTATCTCTTCCGGTGCTCTCCGATAGTGTGAAGTCATAAAACATCACGTGTGCAGCCTTCCGTTGTTAGTCGTACGTTCACCATATTCGCGGAACGTGCTGCGGACATTGCAGTGCACTGTTTTTTCGTGACGGTCTTCTTTTTATTTATTTACGCCGTTTTAGGCGCTAGAAGTGTTCACAGATAGATGGACGGACAGACAGACGGACGTTTTGTTTTCAATTGTTTTTCGGCATCAAAGACTCACAACACCAGTACTACTACACTACAAGGACCCAGTCTGGCTACACCACGTGTTGGTATTTTCTACTTTATTGTATACGGAGTAATATACGTGATATAGAGAAAGTTATGCAATGCTGCGCAAAAAAAACCGGGTTTTCAGCAGAAGAAAGTTCATTGCCTGGCGACGGTGAGTTGTCGGTGAAGTGACGGTCCTTTGTCTGCCCCTAAAGGGGGTGCGGATTTATGAATTTCTTAGGAGTTACTGGAGGGAGTTTTTTGATCGATTGATTAGTGACTCAGGGCGCGTCAACTACTATTTATGTGGTCATTAATCCCGTAAGTGTAGTTCCTTTTTTCATCGGGGTGTAGTGGTGATCTTCCCCCACTGGATGGCGAGGTCCGGCGCCAACATACCGTGGACTAGCGGGGTTTTCCCCCACCAGGTATCTCTCATCGGAGAGGCACCGACCCAGATGGGACAAATTCTAAATCCCCGACCGGTCTCCCGACATGTGTGGTGCATGTTGGTGTAAGTGTGTGTGCTCGAGGGAGTGCGAGAGAAGAGGGTCCCCAGTGGATTCATTTTATAAAAGAAACGCGCCTCGAAATGAAGTCGCTAACGACGTGTCAGGCCCTGACACGTCGCAGTATAATTTGCTGTAAATACTGTAACAGTCAAATGTATTCCTGTTTGTTTCATTTGTCAAAGTAAGAAATGATTACTACTCCTGACTGTCGAAATGAATGCAGATATGCAGAGGTGCTTTGATTGAATTGGGCATTCTCAAGTAATAGCTGAGGTGTGAGTAGCGCTGAAAATATTATGCAATATTTCAATATGACGTCGCTGTTTCTAATAATGCCAAGAAGTATGTGCTTTTTCAGCACCACTAGTTTCATATATTCTCAATTATTATACTCCCTTTTAGTTGAGTCCGGTTAAAAACGTTTTTACCATAGTATTTTCAAAGGTGTCTGATTTCGCACCCCAGTTGAGTTTCTTACTTCAATGTTAGATTTCCATTAGTTCACAATTGATCATTACTCTTTGTTTAGGGTGCAGTAGTTTACATCTTAGAATTTGTGATTAAATATGTATCTTTCAATCGTACTTTAAGTAAGCGCTTAAGAAGAAATTAGAAGGAATTTAATATGTTGCCCTTCCTAGTAATAACATCGAGAACGAGTTATAATTCATGATTAAATGTGTTAAACAGGTTTTAGTTATTCTCATCTCTTTCAGGCTGAGCTTGCTCTCGCTAAGGTGTTACGTTGCGCGACATCTGTCCTTCGCCCGTTCTCCAAAGAGGAGCAGAAGAAACACCTATGTGGACACTGGTCCTCTGTCGACCCACACAACCGCCCCCCTGCGGCGTTCGAGGGCCTCGCCACCGAGATGGTGGCAGCCCTGCACGGCGCAGCGGGGCGCGGCCAACGCAGCCTGCTGGACGTCCCGCTGCACGCGCAGATGGCGGCGGAGGCGTATGCAAGGCAGGCGGCACAGGCCCTTGACACAGGAGTCAGCCTGCTACCGCAGACCGGCATCAGTCTCTATCAGCTGTACCGGCGCTTTGTGGAGAGGAAGAGAGACTTATTTGAGAAACGCTTTGGACTGAATGATACAAATTTGGCAAATCTGCCATACGAATACAAGTTTGAAGAGATTCACCAAAACTGCGCTATGCTTATACTTGTAAGTTAATAAAATAATATAATAATATTGATACATCATACATTTCAGTGCCTACGCAATATTTCAGATTCTGCAAAGTAGTATATTCGTTAAATATGTTCAGTATATTTTGGAAGTTTCCTTGTTTGGAAGTAAAATAACTTATTTTTGTTACTGAAGCGCGGGAAAAAGGTCAGGTATATTTGCAAGAGAACGCTAAAATTATTCAAGTCTCTGCTATGTCTGTTAGAAAACTGTTAGGTGTGAAACATGCCGTTCCAACGAAACATTAAAGTAGCTTCCACAAAATATAATTATTACTTTTAACCTGACACTCCTGCATTATGCAGCCATGACTTTCCAAATGTAAATCTTGTGTTGGCTGAGATGCGTATATGTATAAATATTTTTCTTTAAAATGGATCAAGGCAGTAGGATACTTCGTTCATAAATTGCTAAAAGAGTGTCTTTATATTAACTATAGGCTGTTTCAGTAGAAAACAAAATTGCGTTACTGTGAATTCTTAGAAGCACGAATTTTGATTTTGGAAATTGACTCTTTTCATTTGTAAAAAAAAAAAAACAATGAATTTTACATCCGGAATAAATATTTTCATCCTTTTTGCCGAATATACACCGTAAGTACTTCAACACTACAAAAGATTGATGTCTCTTTGCAGGTCTCCGATGGTACATTCAGCAACGTTGACTCTTCATCGTTCAGAAACTATCTATATAGAAACAGACATTATTTAATCAAAGAAAAAACCGGAATTTTATGGTTGGGGGAAGATGATGGAGAAAATGAAATGCCTCATTTCTTGCATTACACCTTTATCGAATACTTCGCGGCGAGTTGGTTGTTGAAAAACCAAGCATCGGAGACAGCAAAGGAGATGTGGCTTTGCCTCCTGAACAGTGACGTGCGCGTCGGAGTAAAGCACATCCTGGAACATATGCTGGCGGACGGCCTTCCGCTGCACCGGGCCGTGCTGGAGGGCAGCGAGGGCACGCTGGAGGCTGGAGGCGACCCCGACGAGAGCGACCGCTTCGGCCGCACAGCGCTGGTGCAGGCGGCGTCGCTGGGCCGCGCCGACGCCGTGGGCGCGCTGCTCGCCAAGGGCTGCGACCCCGGGCGCAGGGACGCGCTGCTGGGCTGGACGGCGCTGCGCTACGCCAGTGCCTGCGGCCACCTCCAGGCGGCGGACCGACTGCTGCAAGGGGGCGCCGACCCCGATCACTTCGTCACTCACAACATCGACATTCCAGACACTGTGTTCAAGGCGGCAGAGCTAGGTTGCCCAAAAGTAAGTAAAAGTCATATTTCCTGACGGTATCTCCAAAAATCCAGTCTGGACAGATTTTTATAGGTCTATTTCCAGGAAATGGCTATTATATAGAATGTAAATATGACTCCAAGTGGCGTCACGAACGGATAATTTTCGTTTCTTCAAAGTTGACATGCATTTATTTTTTTCATTTTTGTTAAAACTTGGAAACAACCCGAATACTTTTAGCAAATAATTCAGATGGGCGACTTAGTTCTTTCCTGTACCAAATTGTTAGCACACGTCCGGAAAACTGGCCTTTCTACGCTTTGGAAATCAACTATGTGGTGTTACAAAACGACAAAGAATAGACATTCTATTACTAGTAATTTATTTTTATTTCCTATTACTTGAGTCAGGGTTATCTTTGTTGTTTTGACCCCTTCCGCTTCTCATCTGTTACATATTGGCACCTAATTCCTTATAATACCTAGTGCCTGTCTGGGGCCATTGTCAGCAAAAAGTACCCACTTGCTTTCGGGACATCGCATAAGCCTACCTCGATTCTGTATACAGAATTGCCTTTGTAACTGGAAGTGCATCAAACATCTTTCAATTTTCGAAAACTCAAAAGCTTTCTGTGAAAAAGAGCTTCAAATTTCGCGTTTACAGAAACGCTTAAACGACATTTTCTTAAAAATGGTTTTAAATTTTTAAAAGATAATTTCCTTGTAGGACGAGGTTTGACCGTTCTAAAATATCATTGAAGTAATATTTCAGTTTCGGTTCTACCAGGAAAGGAAACCGGGAAATTGAAAAAAAATGTACTTTGGACGGAAATACATGGCAGCTGGCTACAGCATGTGGCAAGTTCGAAAAGCAAACCTAGACCAAAGAAATTTTAAAAAAACTAGGAGAAAGTCTATGTTATTCTGTAGCACCACTAGTTACTTTCCCGTATTCGGAGTAATTTAAGCAGCATAGAGAAAGTTATGTAAAGCTACGGAAAAACCGGGAGCGGTAGCTAAGTGCATCAACTAATGTCACTGCAACGCCTCTGAGCGGGAGGTCCTAGGTTCGACTCCTTACGGCGCCAGAATTTTCGACACTAGCATTTCAGCTAGGTCGAATTCAGTCGCTGTCTGGAGGAGAACTCTAGCGGCCGGCTGCTCTGATCGGTAGTTTTCCGTGGTTTCTCCGATCAACACCAGGCGAATGGCGAAGGCCGAATACCCTAACAAACGGGCCACGGACCGGGCGCGATCTTTCCTTTCTCTTCCTAGTCCTATCCTCTCCCCTCACACACACACTTACACTAACATGCACTACACTACCACATATTCCGGGAGCTTAGAGCTTGTCCCGGCTGGGGCGGTGCCCCGCTGGTGGGAGAGTCCTGGTTAGGGTGAAACCCCACAAGCCGACGGTACGTCAGCGCCGGATCTCGCCATCCAGCGAGGGAAGATCACCGCCATCTCCCGAGAAAATCATGCACTATACTTACGAGACTAATGACCAAAGCAGTTGACGAAACACGAAAAAATCAGTGAATCAATCGTTTCTTTCATGGCCGTTTTCGCTCGAGGGAACAACAAGAAGTCCGCCGAAGCAAGGATGGGACTTCACGGCAGGTGTGGAAGCGTTGCCACACCGATGCGTGTCAGGTAGTCCCCGACGAGGAAGGCGTGGTGGGTCCGCGCCTTGTTGGCGAGTCGCTTCCACGAAGCGCTGATCTCCTTTCGGATGCAGATAGCCCCGTCGTTTAGTCTCTGGAGCCTTTGTTTATAGAACGTGATTACGGTATGTCCAGGAGTTACGAACTCACTGTGCACTATCCCCTTTTGTCAAAAAAGCAATGAGCATGACTGGTTTGCGGGATTTGCTCATGCGAGTATTTTTGGAGAGCGGAGACGCCAAGATGTGACGCTCCGCGCTCTGCTCCTTTGCTTTCGGGTCGTACCCGAAGATCCACGTCTCCTTCCCGGTTATAAAAGTGTCCAAAAATGAGGATGAAATTTCTGAACTTATCACCGGTGTCTTGTTCAGCTTCGCGCCAAAACGTGATTGCGTATCTTACATCGAAATATTAAATTTAATTTAACTCATTTAAATTGATTTAAAAATTTAATTTAATTCGTTTAAATGGAACGCCCATTTAAATGAATTGAACACAAAATTAAGTTCATTTTGCCATGCGTTCAGAATTCATTCAAATTCAGTCAGCATTCAAACTGATTGTCGTGTAATTTCACGAATGTTCATTCCCGCCTCAGATTATGGCATACTATTCAAGGAAATACGTCTTCCAGCTCCCAGACTTTTAGATTACAAAAAAGAATTGTACGAATAATAGCCAAATCCCACCCACGTGATTCTTGTAAGCCTCTCTTGCATAAGTGTTTCTATACAATTAGAGACTATACTGGGCATCACAAGGAAAGTAACATTAATTATAACAGTGATATTTAATGCATTATTTACCATTTGGACTGTATAAATGTAAACAGCCTGTAAGAAATATTGTACTACAGCCTCCGGGTCAATGACCCCCATCTCGATCAGGTTTTTCGTCCAATTTCCCTGTTCCATTGATAAAATGCTGAGATTGCTGTTTTGCTTCGGGACAGAAATGTAACTTCATTATCTGTGCACGTCTTCAAGAATTCAGTAGGAAATATAGTTATTAAAATTATCGTTTCCATGTTGTTTCCATGGAAGGCATTTCTTGACGAAGGACGTGATGGATAAGAGCCCAACATTTATTGCTGACTTGTCCTTGGAAATAGATTTTATTACATCGGAGCGGGTTTTTTTTAATTCAAAATTCAAGTAGTATATGGTTTAGCGTAGGGAACACAGAATTTTGAAAACGTGCACAGTATTCACTTCTTCGCATAGCACGTCATACACAGTTTTGAACTGTTTTTTACGTAAATAAATTAATAAAATTTCTCCATCGTAAGTACGGCACAGGAGCTCACAAACTTACACGCTCTAACCTCCCCAGGGCACGGAGAGAAGTGAACTAAGACCCCATTGAAATACTAAATCTTCCCTTACCCTATCCGAACTAGTCTGACCGTTCTCACACTTATAGTGGCATTAAAAAATAGCGACGCATTAATTTTGGGACACACCTTGTATTCTAAACGCAAAGTAATTGTGATTTTAATAAAATGAAAATTAAACACATATTTAATTTAGAATAAGACCTTCATTAAAATATCGCATTTATAAAATGTTTATATTATCAATTATTTTCCAGATAATGGACATGATATTGAAGAAAGAAAAAGGAAGATATACCGAGAGATCCCTAAACGGACCAATAATGAAAGCAGCAGAAAATGGACACACAAAAGCTGTACAGATATTATTAAAGTATGGTGCAGATGTGATGAAAACAGATTTTTTGTACAGACAATCTATTCACTACGCAGCCAAGGGTGGGAACTTTGAGATAATACAACTTATCCTGGACAGAAAAGCTGATCCTAATGCAAAAGATAGAAATGGCGTCACTCCTCTAATGATGGCAGCAGAGGCAGGTGTTGCGCAATCCATGGAGCTTCTCTTAGAAAATGGGGCCGACATCAGTGAAATAGATAGGGAACACTGGACGGCGCTGCATTACGCTACTAAAAGGGGTCATCACCAGATTACGAAGCTCCTCCTCGAGTCCCAAGCTGATCCTAATGCAAAAGACAGAATGGGCGTCACACCGCTAATGGTGGCAGCGAAGGCGGGTGATGCTCAATCCGCAGAACTCCTCTTAGAACATGGAGCAGATGTCAGTCATTGGACAGAGGGCAAATGGACTGCGCTCCACTACGCTACAAAGAATGGTCATCACAAGATCACGAAACTCCTCCTCGAAAGCAAGGCCGATCCTAACGCACTAGACGAACAGAACGTCACTCCGCTCTCCATGGCAGCAGAGGCGGGTGATGCGCAATCCATGGAGCTACTCATAGAACATGGGTCCGTCAGTGAAATGAACATTGGCATCTCGGCATTGCTCCATAACGCTACTAGACTGGGTCATCACCACGTAATGGAGTTCCTACTCAATAGGCAAGCTGATCCTAACGAAGGAGATGAAGAGGGCGTCACTCCGCTAATGATTGCAGCAGAGAAGGGTTTTGCGCAATCCACCAAACTATTTTTAGAACATGGCGCCAACGTCAGTCAAAGGGACAAGGACCACTGGACGGCACTCCATTACGCTACAAATCATGGTCATCACCAGGTTACGAAGCTCCTCCTCGAAAGCAAAGCTGATCCTAATGCAGTAGACAAACAGAATGTAACCCCACTAATGTTGGCAGCAGAGGCGGCTGATACGCAATCCACAGAACTCCTCATAGAACATGGCGCCGATCCGAATCTAATGAATAAGCGCAATTGGACATCGCTCCATTACGCTACTTACGGGTGGTTCAGTATCACAAATTTTATTCGTACTAATACTCCTGATTGGATGCGAGTTTGCCCCTCTATTTCCCGCTCCCGACCTTGGAATGGCATTGCATCAAACAAGGAGATTAGATGGCGCCACAACCAGATTACAAAGCTTCTCCTCGAAAGCGGCGCTGATCCTAATGCTGTAATCAAAGGAAATTTCATTCCGCTAATGATGGCAGCAAAAGCAGGCGATAAGGAAACCACGGAGCTACTCATAGAACATGGCGCCGATATCAATCAAAGGGACGAGGAACACTGGACGGCGCTCCATTACGCTTCTAGAAGAGGATGCCCCCAGATTACCAAGCTCCTCCTCGATAGCAATGCTGATCCTAATGCATTAGACAGGACGGGCGTCACTCCGCTTATGCTGGCAGCAGAGACGGGTGATGAGCAATGCATGGAGCTCCTTTTAGAACATGGAGGAGACGTCAGTCAAAGGGACGAGGATCACTTCACAGCTTTCCATTACGCTACTAGAAGAGGTCATCACCGGATTATGAAACTCCTTCTCAAAAGCAAAGCGGATCCTAATGCAGGAGACAAATGGAATGTCACTCCTCTAATGAGAGCAGCTGAGTCAGGTAACACGCAATCAACGGTGCTCCTCGTAGCGCATGGATCGGACGTCAATCAACGTGACAAAATGGGAAGAACAGCGCTTATATATGCTGTAGTGAATTGTCATCATCAAATAACGGAGCTCCTCCTCAAAAGCAATGCTAACAGTAATGAAGGAGACTTAAAGAACATCACACCCCTAATGAGAGTTGCAACGTCAGGTGATGCGAAATCCACGGAGCTCCTCTTAAAATATGGAGCCGACATCAATCAAATGGGTGAGAACAACTGTACAGCACTCCATTACGCTACACAGTATGGCTCTCACCAAATTATGAAGCTTCTCCTTGAGGCCAAAGCTGATCCTAATGCAGTAAACAAAGCGGGCGTCACTCCCCTAATGAGGGCAGCAGTGTCAGAGGATGCGCAAGCCATAGAGATCCTCTTAGCACATGGAGCCGATGTCAATCAAGTGGACGACGAGAAGCAGTCGGCGCTTCATTACGCTACTTCATGGGGTCATCACCAGATTACGAAGCTGCTCCTTGAAAAGAACGCTGATCCTAATGCAAGGGATAAAGACTGCGTTACACCGCTAATGAGGGCGGCGGCTACGGGTGATGAGCAATCCATGAAGCTCCTCTTAGAACATGGAGCCGAAATCAATCAAATGAATAAAAAACAGGAGACTGCTCTCCATTATGCTACCTCGTGGGGTCGTCACTCTACGACGAAACTACTCCTCTCAAGAAACGCAGAAGCTAATGCAAGAGATGATGAGAACGTCACTCCTTTAATGAAGGCAGCAGGGTCAGGTGTTGTGCAATGCACGAAGCTCCTGATAGAACACGGAGCCGACGTCAATTATATGAATGACGACAAACAAACTGCGCTGCATTACACTACCTCAAGGGATCATCACTACATTACGAAACTCTTCCTTGCGATCAAATCAGATGCTAATCCGAGAGGCACTCTAATTAAGGTATCAGAATCACTTGTTGCGCAAAGCACAGAGATCCGATTCAAACCCGAAACTCCCGTTAATGAAATGAATGAAGGGAAGAAGACTGCGCTAAATTACGTTCTTTCCTGGGGTCATCACTATGTTACGGAGCTCCTCCTCAAAAGCGACGTTGATCCAAATGCAGGAGACAAAGTAGGCGTCACTCCGCTAATGAGGGCAGCAGCGACGGGTGATGTGCAATCGACAGAGCTCCTCTTAAAACACGGAGCTGATGTCAATCGAATGAATGACGATAAAAATACTGCGCTCCATTACGCTACTTCTAAGGGCCATCACATTATTACAGAGCTCCTCCTCAAAAGCGACGTTGATCCAAATGCAGGAGACAAAGTAGGCGTCACTCCGCTAATGAGAGCAGCAGCATCGGGAGATGCGAAATCGACGGAGCTCCTCTTAAAACACGGAGCTGATGCCAATCTAATTAATCAGGACAAAAAGACTGCTCTCCATTGCGCTACCTTAAGGGGCCATCATTATATTACGAAGCTCCTCCTCGCAAGCAACGTCAATCCAGATGCAGGAGACAAAGAGGGCGTCACTTCGCTAATGAGGGCAGCAGCGTCAGGAGATGCGAAATCGACAGAACTGCTCTTAGGACACGGAGCTGATGCCAATCTAATGAATCAGCATAAAAGGACTGCGCTCCATTACGCTACTTCAAGGGGCCATCACTGTATTACGAAGCTTCTCCTCGCAAGCAACAGTGATCCAAATGCAGGAGACAAAATGGGCGTCACTCCGCTAATGAGGGCAGCAGCGTCGGGTGATGTGCAATCTACGAAACTCCTCTTAGAACACGGAGCCGATGTTAATCAAATGAATCAGCACAAAAGGACTGCGCTCCATTACGCTACTTCCAGAGGCCATCACTGTATTACGAAGTTCCTTCTTGCAAGAAACGTTGATCCAAATGCAGGAGACAAAGAGGGTATCACTCCGCTAATGAGTGCGGCAGCCTTGGGTGATGCGCAATCCACGAAACTCCTCATAGAACACGGAGCCGATGTCAATATAATGAATCAGGACAAGAAGACGGCGCTCCATTACGCAACGTCTAAGAGACATCACTATATCACGAGGCTCCTCTTCGCAAGGAACGTTGATCCAAATGCAGGAGACGAAGAGGGCGTCACTCCTCTAATGAGGGCAGCTGCGTCGGGTGATGTGCTATCCATGGAGCTCCTCTTAAAACACGGAGCCGACGTGAATCAAGAGAATCAGGATAAAAAGACCGCACTCCATTACGCCACTTCTAAGGGACATTACTATATTACGATGCTTCTCCTCGCAAGCAATGTTGATCCAAATGCAGAAGATAAAGAGGGCGTAACTCCACTAATGAGGGCAGCTGCGTTAGGCGATGTGAAATTTATGGAGCTGCTTTTAGAACACGGAGCCGATGTTAATCAAATGAATCAGCATAAAAGGACTGCGCTCCATTACGCTACTTCCAGAGGCCATCACTGTATTACGAAGCTCCTTCTTGCAAGAAACGTTGCTCTAAATGTAGGAGACAAAGATGGGGTCACTCCGCTTATGAGAGCAGCTGCATCGGGTGATATGCAATCAATGGAGCTGCTCTTAGAACACGGAGCCGACGTCAATCTAATGAATCAGGATAAAAAGACTGCGCTCCATTACGCTACTTCAAGAGGCCATCACTCTATTATGAAGATCCTCGTAAGCAATGTTGATCCGTATGCAGAAGACAAATAAAATTTACTCCACCAATAATGACAGAAAAACGGTCAAAGTTACTTGTAGAAGTTGGAGCTGACGTCAGTCAAAATAATATGAACAGTAAGTCAAGACTTAACGATGTTCCTCCTGGAAAGCAAAGAGTTGATCCTCTTTGATAATGCAGGAGACAAAAGGTACAAGGACTCTGTTAAGATAGTAGCAGCGTCGGTGATGAGCAATTCATTTAGCTGCTCTTAGGAGTTGGAGCTACCGTAAATAAAAGAGACATGAAGATAGCGCTAAATGAAGTTTCTCCTAGAAAGCAAAGAGTTGATCATAATGCTGGAGACAAACGAATCATCAACTTCACAAGATAATCGGTGATACGCAATCTATGGTGATGGTCTTAGAATGTGGTAAATCAAAGTAACATGAATTGGATCGCGCTCCTTTACGCTACACTAATGGGTGATTACCATCACCACATTATGAGAAAGGAAGCTAGCTAAGGAGACGGGTAATCCTTGGATGATAGTATCTATAAAGGGACACACATCAACCGGAAAAGTATACGTCGTTGCACAGACCATGGTTTTCATTAGGGGGCGGATTTTAATGAAATGTTTTTTTCTTTTCACTTCCGAACAATTCGGTTTAGTATAGAAATTCATTTAATGTTATGACAAAAGGAAATTACCCATTTTATACGTAATTTGATTTTGCATTTTTTATCGAGATTGGGTAATAAGAATATTTTTAAACTTTTTCCGTAATTTTTGATGCATTTTTCGCAGATTTGAATGACTCGAATGTCATTTTAGTGATACTTGCTTCAAATATTATTTACGAGATGCAACAAATTCCACAGAATTCCTGAATAGCCTATTTGATTTCTTTGCTTAGAATTTGTAATGTCAGCCATTGTACGTATTCTAAGATTTCTGTGACGCTTGTCAGCGTCATTGGCTTTTGGATTTTGGATAACTAAAGGCAGAGTTTTCTGGTAAAGAACAGTCCAAACCAAAAATTTGAAAGCTGAGTTCACTTGAACGAATGGAGGCCTCGATTACATCAGTAACATCTTGACCAACCAACAACTTGAGTTGTTCATCTTATGTGGGGTTGATCAACTTTTTTTTCGTAATTTTTCTTCGCTTTTAGGGTATTTTAAAAACATTTTAAGAGCATTTTATTCATCATTTTTAGCGATGTTTTACGGTAATTAAAATCACCCCCAAGTGATCATGTTGCTACTGCGTAGCTAGTGCCCCACGTTTGAATTTCGTGGGTACCGTTGCCTAAGCGGAGCGGCGAATCAAGTGATGAACGAATCAACAAGGGAGCATCGCGAGAAAAAGAGAGTCCAACAAGGCAGTGTCGAGAACGCCACGGGAAGGCACATTTTTTTTCGATTATTTTGCGTTCACCGCTATTATACATTCTCTTAGCTTTTACAGGAGTTTCAGGTGTCTCCTTTGAATAACCTGGACCTGCCTTAGCCATTTTTTTAGTTATTACTGTGAATAAATCCGAAGAGAAGTTCTCGACTTTGAAAGCAACTAGCATTGACTAGCTTCTATTTCGCGCCAACAAAGGTTTAATGTTCGGAATGTTATCAGTGTTTGCTGCGAGCTTTTGCCTTTAACTGTTTATTGCTCAAGGGAGGGGGAAGCAAGGTCATTGGTCAAGAAAAGATGCTCGGTTATTACCTCGTGACATGCTTCCTCGGCGACAACAGCACCTTGAAGGAGGCCAACGCCCCAATCCCGACAAACTGTAAGATTGCTCTGGAGAGGAGACCAATTATTTAATTTGATAGGGAAAAGTGAACCACCATTTAACAAAGAGGGAATCCGAAGGGATTGACGAGAACGTAAGAGATGGATTTTCTTTTTGTTTAAAATCTACATAGAGTGGAGGATGGAGTAGGATATGGATAGAGAATAAAGATTATAGGGACTAATTATTGCTCTAATAAGATGTCTAACGTGCTGTGATTATATTAATAATGTTACGATATCATGAGATCAACATTCATTACAGTGGGAGTGGTTCCCATTGAAAACCAAAGTAAGAGAAAATGCTTGATGCTAGAAAGAGTTATTGCTCAACTTTCTTCTTTTGTTTTATTTCCAATCGGTGTTGATATATAATGTACATTTTGTTGTTTTTCTTTTTAAATAAAAACTAGATTGTTACATGTTTCATTAATTCCCCTTTCAAAGCTTGTGTAAATCCTACGAACACATTAACGAAAAAGAATGTCTGCCTTTGAATCCTCACCACTCAACTAACTTTTATTCTTTTGTGCACCAACCGACATGTATGTCATAGATATATATTTGTGACGCACCTGTCGGTGATTGTAATTGTTATAAATTTCAGTTAACCTCTCGCGTATTATTAAATAGCTGGAGTTCGTTCATGGACTTTTATAGTGGCGAAACTCAATAAGCAGGTATTGAAATAAATGAGTTTGAAGTTTCACGTTGTAGTGAAAAGCATCATTCTTGCATTCACATTACTGCATTTGTTAATGGAATCAGATGCACTAGTAAGATTGTAACTGATTGGTTGATGTTAACCTTTCAGACACTGAAGAGGGCCTTGCAATTTAGGCCGAAACGTCTGCTTCGAATATATTTAAATGGACTGGAATCATCGTTTTTTCTTGTAATGTTTGATTTATCTAGTGAATCCTGATTTATTTAACCCGTTATTGTTAAATATGATGAATCAGTAACAAATGAGCTCAAATTTTTAACAAGTTTTGTAAGTTAATCGAGATGAAATATGTCATATTCTTCTTTCTCTTCATAATAAGGCCGATTATTTTGTAGTCATTGCAATAAATCCAAGTACGTTTATTTAAAATAAGTTTCCACAAATTGTCGCTTCGAATGAGCGTTCCGTAAGTATATGACAACGTAAATGGTAAGTAGTCATATGTCGATACCCAGAAATAATGATATCTATATCGTAAAATATAGTCTAGCCGGCATAGTAAAGCACCATTTATATCTAGAAATAATTATTACATTATTTATATTATGCATGAGCAAAGTAGGACAATATTAATAAAAATGTAATTTCTTTCTCTAGAGCACAAACTTTTGAAAATATATTACTGTACAAAGTTATCGTTTAGTTTAACGATAGTTTGATTTGCCTCCATATGCTGAATAAGCAGAACCATTTTGCTTCGTCGCTACCGCTTACGCAATAGAGAGAAAGTTATGTAATGTTGGGTGAAAAAACGGCGAATATTCGGCAGAATAACTCTTATTGCCAGGCCCCGTAACGAAAAAGTGCATAAATCCACTTGCTAAATTTAAAAAGAATCTAACACGTTTAGTGTAGGCGCTAGTAGCGTTCATAGGCAGACAGAGACAGACGGAGAGAAACAAACCGACAGAGACAGACGGAGAGAGAGAGGCAGAGACACAGACAGACAATCTACCGCAAGATCGCGCCCGCATCAAGCAGTGCTGCAGATCAAGCGACTCTAGCGGCAGTACTGAGAATGACGCAAAAAGTCGCGCCAAATTCCATCTTGGAGATACTACCCACAGCCGTCACGTTAGAGAAACCCAAGTATAGTTGTCTGGTCGGCCCCCATCTAGAATATTTTTTTGAATCACCGACCTTTCGGGGGCTCCAGACTACAATCCTTCTGCTGAGGCCACACTCCCGTGCGCCAGGTGGTCTCGCTGGTACCAGACCTCGCTCAGCTGCTACGGACAACTGAATGTATTCGTATCTGCTAGTTCACAGATGAAACGTGTTTCTACAATGCGAATCACTAGCAAATTACATTCAAACCACTTGAACAAGCCACTCGCCTGCACTCAAAGTGCCTTTCGCCTCAATATCCGTCGTGTACCTCTCCGTCTACTACCCCAGCTTGCCCCCTCCACCCCCCTCTCTCGGCACGATCTTGCTAGTTGATAACAGGTCACTCGCCGTTTATCAGAGCTCCGTGGTCACGGAGATACACTCTGCCATGACGCGCGATTTTTGAGCACGTCCGGTGCGACACACACACTCGTTATAACAATGGATATAACCAAATAAGTGGTTGAAAAGTGCCCCCCAAACTAAATCGATAATCGCAATGCTCATGTGATAGAAATGTAGATTTAAAAAAATCAGGCTCTTAGGGCAATATATTGCTGAGATACAACGAAGAACTGTTTTTCATGTTTTATTTTTTTCTCAGCATCTATTGCATGTGTCAGACTGAAAAAATTATAGAGACAGAAAAAAATTTAATTTGAAGCTATATTTAAAAACCAATTTTGATGCTAAATATAAATAGAAACTAGAGGCGCTACAGAATGAGACACTTTCTCGTATCGAATTATTCTAAATTACTTGTAGTGGTCTGGCTTTAAGGTCTTGCTCCATTCTCTGGCCAGCAGCCATCTATCTGGCATATATAATTTCTCAACTTTTTGTTTTCCTAGAAGTGCAACTGAATCATTACTTCAAGAATATTAAAGAAGAGTAAAAACTCGTCCTAAATAGAAGTTTTCTTTGAAATATTCCTAGTCGTTTTTAAGAAAATGGCGATTAAACATTACTGTAAATGTCAAACTTGAGCTCTTTTTCACAGAAATCTATTGAGTTTTCGAAAAACTTCTTTTGAAGTCATTTGAAGCGCTTCCATTCACAAATGTAATAATGCATACAAATCGATGGAGATGTCCATAATAACGGCGTGCAGTATTTCAAGAAAATTACATTTGAGTAATTTTTGTAAAAACATATGAATACATCAAAACCAACTTTACGTTATAACAAACAGTGCAATTAGCACTATCTATTGGAAAAATTTGAAAAAAAAATTTGGAGTCATTTTTGAGAAAATGGCGTTTGAGCGTTTCTGAAAATGCCGAATACTATGCTCAATTTTACAGAAAACTATTGAGTTTTCGAGAAACTTTATTTGAAATTATTTAAAGCACATGTGCTCATAAATATAATGTGAAGAAATCGCCTTTAATGTGTTACAGACGTGAGAGACAAGACAAAAAAGTTTAATTTTTGAAAAAAGAAAAGAACACAGCAAAATGACGTTTATGTCACGGTATAGTGTTCGTTTCGCACTAACCTTACCAAAAATGTAAAGACAAAATTTGGAGCCGTTTTTGAAAAAATCTTTTTTTTATTTTTTAAAATTTCAAATATTGCAGGCACTATTGCACTAACACTATTAATATTTCCAAAACATGATCTAACTGAAAGAACAAATTTCATTTTAAGGAAAAATCCGTCCTCAATTTTGTAGTTGTAGGAAGACGCCGCAAGAAATTCAAACTTTTGCAATTTATAAAAATTCAGAGTTAAACGTGATATTCTGACTTATGACACCTTTATAATTGTATTTTGCTCTTATCTTATAAGAAATTTTAAAAAAAATGGAGCTGTTTTTGAGAAAATTTTGAAAATGTCCGGGGGGCGAAGTGTAAAGTACCCCTAAATTTTTAAGAATGTTTTTCAAAATTTCAAAGCTTCAACTAGAGCCAGATGGACAGGGAATTCTTCAATTTGGAGAAGATCGTACAAATGGTTTAGGCGCTAGTAGTGCTCACAGACTGATGGACCGACAGACGGACGGACAAACACGGACGGACGTTTTGGTTCAAATAGGTTTTCCGGCATCAAAGACCCACAAAACAGGGATTCTGGCTACACCACGTGTTAGAGGATTTTTTCTCTTAATTTAGCAACTGGTTTTATGCACTTTTTCGCCACCAGAGCCCGGCAATGATTGTTTTTTCGACGAAAATCATCCGTTTTTTCGCGCAGCATTACATAACTTTCTCTATACTACGTATATTACTTCGTATATACATACGTATACGAGAAAGCAAAAATGTTCGATGCCTGTGCATTCCATCAGCTACAGTATTTTCGGAGAGACTTTTCAGTACAGTTGGATGGATATGTGACAAAAAAAGAAGAAATAGAATTGACTCAGAAAGAGTTATAATGTTAGTTTTTTTAATAATAATATTTAAAAATGTAAAAAAACATTTTAGCCTGGTGGAATATCACACAATACTAGTAATTTTGACATGTTAAATCAATACACCGGGTAGTATTCAGCTCCACCGAACACAAGAGGGCAAAGTCAACTAATGTTGCACCGGAATTTGGAAACGTCGGAGATCGTACAAGTGAAATGGTAGAAGTTAATGACCCATGACCAGTATTGTCAAGTTTCCCAAGTTTCAACACAAATCAAACAAGTTTTTTGGCCGCAAAGAACAAATTTAAACCAGGAGACAACCGTTCAAAAGCAATAACAAGAAAATTTGCTTACGCTATACACAAAGATAACCAATCGATCAGTATTATTGAGGACAATGGATTCAAGGAATTAATTAAAAATCTTTAACCTAGTTACACCATGCCCAGCAGAAAATAACAACCCTTTAATCACGATTTCGATTCTCCGATAGTTCAGTAATTTAAAAAAATAGTCACTGTATATAATTTCGAATAACTCCATTTCATTATCTACATTAAAAATTACAAATTTCAATTTTAGTTTATTTTATAGGCATCCTCAACTACTGAACCCCCGAAAATTCATTGACATGTGGTCTCTTTATAGGAATATTCTGAAGAGTGTCCACGAAATATCATGCTGTGTATACGAAACCACAGCACAAGAGGATGAATTAAATGTGCGGACTTGCTTCCTCCTAATGCAAATATACTATTTTACTGGTAAAACAAAATGACTCTCTCCAAAGTGATATTAGATACCTGTGCATTCCATCAGTTACAGTGTTTTCGGAGAGACTTTTCAGTACAGCTGGATTGATATGTGACAAAAAAATAAAAAAAATAGAATTGACACAGAAAGAGTTAGAATGTTAGATTTCCTCAATAATAATCTTTAAAAACTTTAGAAAAATGTATGCTCATCTCAATAGCTTTTAAATATTAAAATAGTGCCTACATTCACGTATGAAGGACAAAATATATCCTTTCAATTCTGAATGAACCACTTTTGCTGCCGTGTCTTTAAAGTAGTATGGTATCGAGTATCGAAGCTCTCAGACCGGTAACAGTATCGAGTATCGAGAAATTCAGGTATCAATCCATCACTAATTATAATACAATTTCTGTGTTACACTTCAACTACCATTTGAAAACTTCTAAAACAAATGAATTGTAAAATATAGATACTTTTTTTAACACAAATATTTAAACGAAAACAGCTTTCTGCCATTGAATTCAGTGTATTCACGTTCTACATAAATGTCATCACAGTACACACAAAAAAGTAGTACGAGAGAAAAATTGAACTTTCTAAAAATGCTGGCTGTCCAGCTACATTGTCTGTAAAAATGAAACTTTACACTGCATACACAAGAAGACACAAGAAGAAAATATGCATTTATTAAGGTATGTAGGGTTTTCGAATTGTTTACATTGTTATTAAATTTGTTTACAGACGTCTTGATACAGTTTCAAAAAAACTTTGCCACATACAGTATTTGTGAAGACGTGAACATTAATTTCGAGTTATAATAGTTGCTCTAAAAGTGATATCCTCGATTCTCCAAGGAACAATGAATGGTTCAATTAATTAAAAATTGGGGGTACATGTGATTGTTGTCATTGCCTCGTCCCGCAGAGAAATTGAATTTAGTTTTTCTGAAACTTGGTTAGGTAGTTTAGGCAGATAGCATTCTCGGAATCAAACCGCGTGTGCATACAAATTTAGGCCCACTCTATTCGTAGAAATTTCTCCCGCATAATGACGCGCGTTGAAAACTGCAAACATACATCAATTAACTCTTGGAGCTAATCAAGGAATGAAACAGTGATTTGGACGGTCCATTTATATATATCCCCAAACACCATTCGTGTTTTTTTTCAGTCTAGTGGAAGAAAATTGAGATAACGAAAATGTATCTTTCTCCTGCCCAGCAAACTAAAACCTATAAGAAATATAAAATTGACGTATACAAATAAAAACATCAATAAACACAATTTTCCTTCAAAAATCCTACTTTGGTAATCCTGGAATACATATAAATAATTACGATGGGAATCATAAGTAAATATCAAAAATTTAGTAGGAATCAATAAAAATGAAAAAGGTTAAATGTTACATTTATGTAACTTTTAATGAAACAATTAATAATTAACTATTCCCATTTTAATTAATACATCTATGGCTTCTTATAGTAATTTTAACAGCATTCTCATTACCATTCAGCATTACAGTAATTTTAACAGCATTCTCAAGTTTTTGATTATTAATTCAAAAATCTTGAGAATGCTGTTAAAATTACTGTAATTTATAATCTGTAATACTACTAATTTTAATGTTAAAAATTAAACGTAAGAATAAATTAATATAATTTTATTTTATATTCTTAGATATAAGGAATAGACATTTGTCATAATTCCACACAATCATTGATGGAAAAGAAATAGGTTTCTATTTAATGAAAAAACTTACGGAAGTCACAAAAGATATTGCTTTCATAATAACAACAACAACAATAATAATAATAATAATAATAATAGTAATGTAAATATTATTGAAATATGTACAATTTAGAAAATTTAACATGATTTATTGTCTTAATAGAATGTATTGATAATCAGTATATCCGAAAAGGTTGATACATTAAATTGTAAGCATTGTAACTTTTTTTAGGCTTATCCCTTTATATTGTCAAAAATTGTTATTTTAACAATTAAATAACTTATTTTTATTTTCAGAAAGGATTGTACAAGGTTATAACAATAATAGAGCAGTCATAACTGCAATGTAAGAACTGCTGAAACACTGTGGTTCCTGCCACGTCCTGGAAGTTAGCAGGACCATTTCACCCAATCACAAAACTGTATAGCTCATAATTTGCCGCTTTTTTGCCGTTCTTAAGATGTGAAAACAAAAATTTGCCGCGGGTCATTTTCTCAAAAAAATCGATGGTCCTGCTAACTTCCAATGGAAGTCAGTAGGACCACACATCTAAATCCGCTACTAATGTAAGCATACACACCAGACAGTACTCCAAATTTGCCGCTTTTTATTTATAAACGATTAGTGAAGAAATCATACTGATATCTCCATTTTTTTCAAAAGATATTTACAAAAATCAAAAAATAAGACCCACGTTCCTATGGTGCGTAACCTCAAGAAGGACAAGACACGTTTCGTCCAAGACCAATAGCCGTAACGATTCATACTCTACGCCAAAATTTAACCTTAACCGTTGCAAACTGTAATCTGTAATAAAAAAATTGCCGCGAACCGGTTAGTTTACAATACCCAGGTTCGAACCCCAGAATTTATACTCTTGGAAGCTCCCTCCGCAAAGAAAAGGCACGATAACTCCAAAATTAATAGCCGTAACAACTCATACTCTATGCCAAAATTTGCTACTAAAAGTTGATAATTGTAATCCGCAATAAACAAATTTGCCGCGAACCGGTTAGATTAAAATACCCAGGTTCGAACCCCAGACTTTAAACTCTTGGAAGCCCCCTCCGCGAAGGAAAAGGCAGAATACCTCCCAAACTAATAGCCGTAACAATTCATACTCTATGCCAAACATTGCTCCTTAATGTTGCTAAATGTAATGTGCAATAAATAAATTTGCCGCGGACCGGTTAGTTTAAAGTACTTAGGTTCGAACCCCAGAATTTAAACTCTTGGAAGCCCCCTCCGCGAGGAAAGGGCACGATACCTCCTAAATTATTAGCCTTAACAATTCATAAACTATGCCAAAATTGCTCCCAAACGACGCTAATTGTACTCTGCAAAAAAATTAAATTTGCCGCGGACCGGATAGTTTAAAATACCCTGGTTCGAACCCGAGAATTTAAACTCTTAGATGCCCCCTCCGCGAGGAAAAGGCACAATACCTCCTGAAATATTAGCCCTAACAATTCATACTCTATGCCAAACTTTGCTCCTAAACGTTGCTAATTGCAATCTGCAATCAAAAAATTTGCCGCGGACCGGTTAGTTTAAAATACCCAGGTTCGAACCCTGGGTATAAAATACCCAGGCAGAAAAATGATGATGATGGCTAAGCCATCGAAAGCTGCTATTTGTGAAATAAATACTATTGTTGACAATGACAACGCCTTCAATCATGACTGGATGAAATCTATCCTTCGTGAATATTTCAATTAAAATCATCACAATGTTAGGACTTGCCCTCAGACACTTATTATGATTGTGCACTGTAATTAGTTAATGTGTGTTATTTATTATTCAAGATGTTTCATATACGGAGGAGCAATATCCACAGTTTTTTTTTCACGTTACTTGCAAATGTTTTGTGAAGTTAAGTGGGTATTTAATTATTTGCTTTTTATACCAAACTTGCAAAGAAAGCAAATTAAAGAAATATGTTATAATTATCTGAGAAAGAGATACTTCTTACATGTTAATCACACGTAATTATGTTGATTAATTTGAAAGTTAGAAAGTTCATATTTGGGCTAATTTATTAACAGATAATTAACTAGACATAATTTTTTGGTATTTGTCCTCAACTACTATATATGGATATTAATTTTATGTATAATACTATTATTTTTTCATACAAAGATACAAAAAAAATTGTTACATATAAATTTATATGAAATGTGTTTCATTATTTCCAGATTGTCCTTTTGTTTGAGATTAAGATGTCTGAATCAAGATGAAAAAAATAATTCTGTATATACGGGTCTCAATTGTAGAATATCTTACTTGGTCTCCCTATTTTTATGTAAACAAGTCTGTTAAAAAAATACAACTTTTAGAACAGACCTTTTTATATTTATATTTCTTTAGAATATTATTTTTAATCATAAAAACGCATCAATAATACAATATCTTACAAATTTATTGTATTGTACATTACTCTAATAAATTGAAAATACTTCTGGTATCAAAAGTGCATGGTTAATACAATTGCTACATATCACACTTAAATATTTGTGGTTTCATTTAGTTCATGATCTACTCCCATAAACACTAGCAACCAAGGTACATGTAAGTAATTCACTCATCCTCAATATTCTATGGTTAAAAAATGTTTAATGAATTATGAATGAACTCTTAAAATATTTCTCTTTCCTTGTAAATAATTCTCACGACTCCAAAATTTTAATTTCTTAACTCGAATTCACATTATTTTTTTTTCAACTACGTTTTTCATTCATAGTTTGATCAGCTTATTATTATAATTGTGTTATTTTAAATGCTTCACCTTCCTTAACAGGAAAATTGCTGGACAAACATTGTACATTTAAAAAAATGTTTTGTTTTTTGAAATTTGATTAAAATGTGTCACTGTTGGATCACATTCACTTTCTTTTTACTTAGTTATTTCAGATTCAAAAAAATCAATACTGTATGTGCAATATGGATGTATAATCGCCAAATATTTGCACTATGACAAATATTTCAGAGACCATTAATTATTGACTAAATTTTAATTTATAACCATTTAGCAATTTGACTGTAAAAAAACTTAAGTTACTTGCACAAATATCTCAATTTCCAAATACAATCAAACCAAATATGCACATGGACATTTCAATATATATTCAGTAAAAAACAATATAATGTAGCGTAACAATAATGGATTAAAGCTCGGTGAAAATAAACCCATTCACACAAATGCCAAACATAAATGTACATCACAAAACCAACAATCAGATCAGGTAATACATTGAAATTGCCCCTTTCCCATCATGCCCCAGGTTTCCCAATGTCGAACGGATCGACTTGCATCAGTTGAGTAACTAAAAGAGATGAATTGCAACGAAATTAAACATTTTTTATTAACAATAGTATTGAGAATGAAACATATTGGAGAGTATTAAGGCCATAATAACGAAAGCTTGAGAAATTAATTAATCCACGTTTTTTCGTAGCCTAATCGGCTCTTACAGTCAGGTACCGATGTTGCTGCAGCAGCGCTACGGATTACTAGCGCTTCAGCGGCGGATTCTGGCAACTTTTTCTCACTTCCTTGGAGTTCACCGAAAGGTACGTCCATTTCTCCGAGGACCTTCCGCTTACCATGTTTTCCACCGTTGACGGCATCGTCTTCAAAGTCACACTTTCCGTTTCTGCAGTGCCAAATATCACTACTGCTCTCAGAATACAGAGATAATGGATGATGATGAACAGTAATACCGTAAGTATTGTATTAATTGTAATGATATGTGTGGAAATAATTTTTTATCTAGAAAAACTAAGTAATACTGCAACCGCAAACAATTTAATGAGCACGTACCAACGGTTGTGGAGCAGATAATGTATAAATGTGAAATGACGTTTGATATACAAGTAACCTCCATTACTCCAGTTTTAATTTTCTAATTATCAGGGGGAATGGTGCACAGAACTCAGTCGAACAAAAAGGAACTCGTACGCAAATTACACTTGAAAATAGTTAAAAATTAACTCATCTAAAAGGTTGTAAGTTCAAATTTAAATATAAATAGGTATAATATAAACAGGTTGTAATTCAAATGTAAAATCATTAAAATCAAATTTTAATGATTTTACGTTTTGATGGAAATCGTCCATAATGTCAAGTACGTCAACGTGGTTTATGAATAGGGAAAGATCAAGCAAGTTTTAAAATTCATACTTTTTTTAAAAGAAAAACTTAGTTTTTCTGACACGGGAGCAACAGGTGGGGTGGATTCAATTTAGTCCAAATGCTGTGAAGAGGTCTTCCATCTTTCAGGAAAACGCTTATCAATTTCGAATGAAAATGTTAACAATAATTTGAATTTGGACTACTTATTTTGAACTATTAGGTAGCCATTTTTATTCTGAATAGCATCTCGTTTCCTAGCATCCCGGATAGTGGGTTTCATTGCACTGAATTCTCGTTTTCTTTCACTCTTACATAGCATCTCTCGCATACTAGAAAGAAAATACGAATGTAAAGATATTTGATAGTTTTGAAAGTATGGGAAACAAAACGTATATTTTTACATGTTCTGATATTACTTGCAGTATGGGAACTTCCTTTTTGTAGCCTTTGCAGCGGCGGGCAAAATGCGTCGCCAAAGGGCGACAAGTGACCTTGTCCATCGGCCATTGCGGTGCAGAAACATAGTGTAACAGCTTTGTAACTTGTAGAGGCCGAAGTGGGCGGTAGCCTTCCTTCATTTCCGCTGCCCCGCGGCACAAGTTGAGCACGGTGTTGAGCGTTCCAATGCATTGAATCACATTTCAAGACTCGATTATCATATTTTCATATTTCTTTGACCCCGGTGAATAAGCTGATAAGTCAAAAAAACTTAATTTTGCAGGGGAGCAAAAATCCACTTTAAACTCATGCTAAAAAATAAGAAATTAATGATATTCCTACAAAACCTACACAAAAAAAGTTTTGTTTGAATATTACCGTCGTTTGAACATCATTAATCCCTGATTTAATTTAAACGTTATTTACTCTTCTGTAAAATTGTTTGACTTACCAGCTTATTCACTGGGATCAAAGATTTGAGTGTGGCGTGTAACAATTTTAATATTTTATATCTGTGGCAGTATTTTTTGCTACAAGATGTCTGTTCTTCGCAAGGTATTAAGGAATAGTCCGATGCCTCCATGAATTAAGAGAATAATGGATGATATTGATATTGTTTGTAAGAATAAATATAACGTTTACATTTCTAACGATATTAGGGGTTCCAGATGTACTCTTGGAAGAGTAAAAGCACTCCATTTTGTACTCTTCTTTCATACTTCGAATAAACAATCTAATATAATTTCTTGAATATTATTGTTAATGATCCGAATAAATCTTTCAATCTTCACGTTTACAAACTTTGATTGTTAATGGTTGATTTGTATATCATATGATATGCAGGAACTGAGAAATGAGGTACAAAGCAATGAAACAAAAATAAGGTAGAAAATTACATAGGAATAATGCTCGTGACATCCTTGTATAAAATATGGATGTTATGGTTGTGCTAGGTACTGTGTGTACTGTGTGTGATGAGAATTATAATTTTCAAACTGGAGAGAGGTAACAGAGAAAGGTCTATTTACCAAATATCAAACACATTTCAAAAGTGGTATGGGAATTATGGACAATATTTAAACTTTATACTTTATTATAGGAAGGGAGATACAAGAAAGAAGCAGATAATGGACTGTATTTATTGATCTGAAGCCGGCCTTCAAACATCTGAACAGGAAATAGTAATAGAGGGTTATGTTGAAATTAGGAATCGATGAAATCATTCATTGTTTGAAGTTAATATACAAAAAAAAAGTTACAGGGTGATAGAAGGTAAATTAAGCTGAATTTTGTATTAATAAAGGGATTAGACAGGGCTGCCCATAGAGTCCCTTTTTCAATTTATATATGGTATGTTTAGAGTTAGTCAAGGAAGAGCCAGGTTGGTGGGTTATTGATTAGTAAATGAAAAATTGTCTTTATCTTATGCTGATGTATTATTAGCTGATATACCAACGACTTCAATCAGATGATGAGGAGATTAGAAACATGTTTAAATAGAGAACAGAGAACTTGAATTAAATACGGAGAAGACTAAAGAGATGGAGTTTAAAAAGGGCAGAAGGAAGAGTAAATGTGAGAAAATTATATGGAAAGCAAGTACGTTAGAAATGGTGAAAGACCATAAATATTTAGAATTTTGGCTTATCAAGGGAGGAGGCTACTATAATAGAAAATAAGGAGATGGTGACTATAAAAGAAGCGTGGGGTATAATTATGAGAAGGTACAGGGATTTTGGGGCAAAGGGTATGAGGATGTGACAGCATTGTTGCTTCTATTTTGAGGTGGGGAGCAGAAATTTGGGGATGCAAGGAAAAAAGTAAACAAGAAGCAACACACGAAAGATTTTTAAGACGGATGATAGGAACAGACTATTACACATCTGGTTACATGATAAGATGGGAGACAGAGGCAAAAAATGAGAAAAGAGATGGGCAAAATGGCATGTAAGTTTGAGAAAACGATTAGAAGAGGGAAGGTTAAGGAGTCATTAAAGCAAGTTGTTTGGGGAATAGATGAAAACGTGGAGACTGAGAAATTTGATTGGAAAAGGGTAAGTGTTTGGAATAATAAATGTTATTCATCGGAAGTGTCAAGGTTAAGTGAAGGAAAAGACTTAAGTAAACAATAGATTCAAAGAGATAAGGATCAGTTTTTACAGGAAGATTACGAACACATAAGAAATTCAAATTTTAGTAAATGGTTTAAAATTATTCAGATGGATGAAATTTCCAGCTATTGAAAAGCTAAATGTAAGGAAAGACAGAATCAGGATGGCAAGATACAGGTTAGGTAATGAACTGAGAGCGAGTAAATATTGGCTTAGTGAGGGGGAAAAGCAGGATCTGCGAGTTAGAAGAGGAAGATTGGGAACATACTCTAGAGATGTCTTGTTTTTGAAGAAGGAAGAATGTGGGTAAGGTGGAATATTCAGGGTAAGGTGAGATGGTTATTAAAGGGCAAAGCAGAAAGAATCACTCTGTTTGATAAATATAGGAAAGGGCTCATTTTGTATTATATTCTTAGTATGTAGTGTATATATTATTTACATGTATACTGTTACTGTTGTATTTACAAAGTTGTAAAATAAAAATTCATTAAATTCACCATCCAGGCGCTGCAAAGCAAGAGTTCTGAATCGAGATGAAACATTGCTACCAAAGACACAGAAGATTTTGAAAATTTGAGACCTGTCCACAACCCAAATCTGAAGAGATTTTAATCTTACAAAAGTTCAGTGGACTCCAGAGAGAAAAAGGCTGACTGATGAATTAGTTAAAACTTTCTTGGCACAAATAAATTTAATAGCCTTTAACCAAATTATGTATACTGTCTTCAGGATTCAAAAATTGTCTGGTACTGAAGATTCCCAAATTTCAGTAGTTTTGTGCACTTATTTAGTAAATTGTAACTGACCCAGCATATATCAGTTTTTACTTTATCTTCTTTACTTCGAAAGAAGATAAAGTATTGTAATCGTGTAACGGAAAACGGCGAATTAATTTTTGTCAGAAAAATTTAGTGCCGGGCCCTGGAAATGAAAAAGAAATATAAATCTTATTTCTATGTACAGTAAATTACTTCCTCTAACACATTATGTAGTGAGAATTCATGGTTTGTGACTCTTTGATACCGAAAAATTCATTGACTGCAAAATGTCAGTCTGTCCGTGATCCAAGCAAACGCCTAAACTGTTCAGCCGATTGGGTCCAAATTGAGATTGGCCCATCGATTTAAATGAACTCAAGGCCCTGTGTGTTTGAAAAAGATATTTTGATTTTTGGGGGTACGTAAAACCTCAACTTTTTCAATATCTTCTAAAATATGACTCCAAATATTGGTGATAAGAAATTTATTACCGTATGATCTGTTCTTTAAAGAGGGATTTTCGAATAAGGTCAGGTAATTTTTCGAAAATAGGGGTGTTTTAGCGTAATTTGCGTGAAAGGCAATTTTAATTTTTTTTAAACATTGTAACGGAAAAGAGGCTCGTATTTTTTCTTTAAATTATCTCGTATGTATCAAAGGACGATAAAAAATTGCCGCTTGACTCATTTCCATCGAACTCTCTGTATTTGCGAAAATGACAAAAGGTTGACATGGTAAAACTACAAAGTTGAAGATGAGATTTTTGCCTTAGTCTGTTCTAAAAAAATAGGTCTTTAAAAAAGGTTATTAGCAAGTTCTTCATAAAACCTAGTTCATTAATTTGCGTAATTTGTGTTTGAAATTCAGGCAATTTATAAAAAGAAATTTCTCAAAATTCTCTCCAAATATTTTCTTAAATTTTTTCCACCGAGGAACCAGAGAACGCTTAAAATCACGTTGGTCTCGTTTTCGTTGAACACCCTTAATTTTCGGAAATTGCAAATTTAGAAATAATGTGAAACGTCCAACGTTGACTGCTAATTTGAAACAAGCTCCGTATTTCTATTTAAGAAGAAGTCCTACTTGGAGCGACATTTTGAAACAATTATTACTGATAAATGGGATTTGAGCGCCAGGAAAAGGTTACATTTGAAACCGAATGATTCCTACGTAATTTAAATCTCTCTCATTCCAAAATTTTTGTGCTAGCTCAGTTAATTGGGGTTCGAAGTTCATAATTGTTTCTACGTACTCTACAAGCAATTATTCAATCTGCCATTCATACGGAGTGGCGAGGAATCTGACATTCTTATATTGTGTCATATAAAATAACATTTCCCTACTAAAAATAGTTCATTTTGGCATATCACAAATGTGATAAAATATGTGTAATAGAACCACTAATTTCTTGTTACATCATACAAAAAAAATTCCAAGGTACTTTACACATATTGAAATATGCGTATGTGGGAAAGTAAAAATGCTGCTGTACAATTACTTTATTATTATTATTATTATTATTATTATTATTATTATTATTATTATAGCACGTTACAATCCCATAGAGCGCAAGGGCCTCCAGTTGTCGGCTGGATTTCACAATGGTAGAATTCCCGAGCACCCAATTCGGGAACTTCCTTATAAGGACGCTATTTACATACAAAATAAGAAAATGTAAACGCCAAGTGACATTGTTCACTTTGTCACTGTCAAATATAACACTGTTCATTTTGACTTCACTACTTGAATCTAACTAGTCCTTCATTGTACTACTTTCTACATTGGCACATATCAAGTTGGCGAGAAATTGAATAATCTAGTGTACGTTCATTGCGTTGGATTTAGACATGGCCTTCCACTTCTGACGATCCCTTGCAGAGGTAAACCATTCTTGCCCAACAGCATTTTCAGTTCTTACGACCAGCTCTTCAGCCTGCCGAACTCTTGAATCCCAAGGGGTAATTCGGTGGGTTCAGCGAGTATGGGAAAGTCGCATGATGTGACCCTGCCCCAACCCATTTCTATGTCGAACAGTGGTAACGATTTGGTCCTTAACAGTGGTCCTTAATATGTGTTGCTTTTCTTATGTCTTCATTTCGTATTCTACTTGCTAGGGTAATGTTTAAATGTTTTCTTTCAAGTTTTCGGAGGCAGACATCAATAACATTTGTTTCTATGTGCTAATGCCCATGTTTGCGAACCATATGCGTGCGCCGGAAGTACAAGTATTTACGATTTCTCACTTTATTCGCAAGGTGTAGGATTTGTTCAAAGTAATAAATTTTAACCCCTAAAATGTTGACCATGATGCACAAATCCGTCTGGTAAATTCTTGTTCTGTGTTGTAACCGCTTGTCGTCGGCTACATTTGTGACCAACAAAAAATAGAAGCGATAATACCCGACATCATGCCCTACACGTAGTTTCTATAGTGGCGAAGAGATGGCGTCAGCCAGAAAAATATTTCTGAACGCACTCAGGGTATAGCCAATCAGAAACTTTTGTGGAAATACGGACGCGGCATGAACTTGTGTCGGAAGAGCTCTTTTTTTTTTCTTGTTCGAGTCGCCGAGGTGAACGGAAGGCTACAGGTACACCACACAGTCGACGAGGGACACGCGGAAGATACCGGAATGTAAAAGCTTTAATAAAAGGTAAATGCCTGAACATTTTTCATGGAATTACTTACTGTGAAATGTCACGAGATTACATGAAATTTAAAATGAATATTAAACAAGAATGCAACGAATGAAAGAACGACAGTGGTAATAGATCGAAATGAATTTGTAAAACCACGTTGCTGCATTCTCGTTGCTAGAAAATGGAGGATTATTGTAACATAGGACATGTTTTTTCTTTGTTACAGCTTTTATTTTTATTTTATCTTATTTTATTTTATTTTATTTTTGGAATTTCATTTTGGAAATCCTATTATAGAATTTTGAGAATTCTTAGAAGTATGGTTTATCCAACAACTAGCTTGACTTTTGCTATTACGAAGTCATAACTTGGAGTTTCGGACTCGCATTCTGATGCGACCATCGCCTCTGTGAAAGCTGTGGTAAAACTTTGCTGAACAACGAGGAGACGGCGCTCAGAAATATTCCGATTTCGACGCGACAGGCAGCGCACGGACCGTTGCAGAAGAACGACGACCTTGAGGCGTGAGCATCGCTCGGCAGCCGACTACACAGCGCGGGACCAGCTTGGGGAATTCACCGGTCGTGAGTCACATAGAAACAGAGAGAACATTCATTAAATTTCAGTCTGGAAAACTTCTAAGATAGAATTATAATTGCACTAGCTAAAACGTTGCAATGTGAGCTTCCCTCAATAACAGACGTTGATCGGGCAAGTTTCATTGAACATTGGTCTTGCTAGCCAGTAAATTCATTTCTTTTCTACAGTCGTAAGAGGAATCAGATCAGAGTAATCCTTGTGTTTAATGATAAAAGTTGTTCTTGTACATAATCATTTATCTAGATTCATATGTAATTGATGAAATGCTGTTTCAAACCATTTAAGAGAAATTGCCTGTGTGAAATTTTGAACAGAAGTGAAAGCCGTTCAATTATTTCTTTTAAAGTATTACTTCATGGACAGTCAAAAGACGTTATAAAACAAAATTTCGTACTGAAAGGCTACGTAGAAGCCGAATGTCAAATGTGAATATTAAGTGTAACATTATTAAT
>BLKR01011258.1:0-35788 GCA_011170035.1 Teleogryllus occipitalis
AACTCACATATATAGTTGGTAGAACACAACTCACTCTCGTGTAGATGCTTTTTGAACCCGACCACTTTGGAAAATGACCAAGCGGATAGCGTACTTTTGTAATTATTGCAGGATTTGGTGCATAAAAAGATTAAGGGGACATCACTATGCATAGTATGAAGATGTCGAACCATATTCAACTCGGTGGCCATACAACCACCATCCCCTTTATGAGTATAATGTGCGCAGCGACTCGCCTTGAAGGGAATCCTAATCTAGAGTCGTCTTACATGGTCATCCAATCGGAAGGTTAAACACCACTTTAGTGATGTGTAAGCTCCAGACTGAATGACATTGTAACGGCTAATGACCTGTCAGAGGCAGCTCTGAAAAAATTGAAATATAGAGTCCGCTACGAGTCTCCCTGGGGAGCACGACGGGGTCGTGAGTTGCAGATCCCCGTGCCCCTTCTCCGGTGACGTAGGATTCCAAGGTGGTTTTCCTCTCAGATTTCCTTTCCTTGGCTAAAGACTCCGTTTTAAGGCGTCGGACACTCGCCTATCGCCCGTCCATCTTGGCTGCGCCTTATGCCCCGAGATGCATCACCGGGGGCCACTGGGACGAGAATGGACTTGGCCACGCAACGTCAAACCCATTACAGGTGGATTACAGACGAAACAGATTAGGAAACCAACTAGTAGGGGAAAGTCTGTATAATTCCGTAGCACCACCAATGTTTAGCTTCACTAATAAAAATTAATCTTAGTGTCAAACTGAATGTCGATATGATAGCTAAGAATTTGTTTCAGTCACGACGCTGTCTCAACAAAATTTTAATGTAGACTATTGTTCTCTTTTGAATCGTGCAATGACAAATTAAAACTTTTTTTGTTCTTTGAACTTCTGTATTCTCTCTGAAACAAAGAAAGTCTGTATGGCACGCACGTCAAGGACACACCCGGGGGGAGGGAGGGAGCTCTTGCGCATCGTACCCGACTTCAGCCAAAGAGTTTCATATACGAGTTTGCTTCACAATATTAGCGGGAATTTTAAACGTCGATAGATACCAAAATTACCACCTCGTTACAAGACATTGAAACATATTTATGAAGCATTTCTTTTAAATTTTGCACCTTGTACACCTTCGTGTTAGTTTTGGTTGGCTACTGTTGAAATCTTCGTACCACTTTCAAAATGTTTCTCAAAACTTCTCACTCTCCATGCAACATAGCAACTAGCGTCTGGTCTGGTTTTTAAACGGTGCCCATGCTGTGGTCAGGTGGTTCGTGACGCTAACTGGTAATGCGCAGAACCATCTGAAATAGGTGCACCAGCCAGGAACCCAGCCATGTATTTCCACTATGGACACACCACATTGTATAATGTCATTTGTTGGCTACAACCAGTTGCATAATACTCATTACGATACAGATTTCATTATGATACAGGTTCTTGACCAATCACAGAGATGTTTACAAACCAAGTGTTGACACTTATTAATCATTGAGAATCGTTCTGGTACATGTTTGGTTCGATTGTGTACATTAAAAGTGCATTTGATATTATATTATGCTTGTTGGTTTTAATTTCTTTTACTATTAGTAATTTTTCGTGGTATTTAAAATAAATTGGATCGTAATTTCTCTTTGATCCTATTTTACTAGTCCAGTACTCCCTCGCAGGCGAACCGGTAACTACAGCCACCTGTAGCAGCATGCGAGTGTAGGGCTTGTATATGGGGTAGGGTTAGGTGGACTTGGCTGAACCCTACATGTCAACGTGCTACGAAACCATTCAATCTAAAAAGTTTACCTTATAAAAGTCGTAGAAAAAGTAGCGTATGAAACTCGATGCAATGGGTATACACTCGTGTGAGTTTACGATACTCGCTCGTATCGTAATATCGCACTCGTGTATTAATACCCACCATTACATCGTTTCATAATGCACCTTACTGCATCTATCAACACGAACATAAGTTATATCCACGAGACGCGAAGTGTTTAGCAGCACATTTCTTTAGGAATGCTAGTGCGATTTCAATGGAACTTGATGTACGTGCGCATCCACTTCGCCTTCAGATAGGCCTGTGCTTAATCACGAGGTTTTCAGTCTTTCATTGGCGTGGGCAGCGCAAAACAACGGGAGGATAAACAATATTTCTCGGGCCCTCTTCTCTTAAACTTTTTAATGTACAAGTCATATTTTACATGTATGATAATTTCCAGACTATTTCTGAAATGTATTTTTGGGCAGTTGTATTTACATACTCACACTTGACAGCATTTCGGGGCAATTTAGTACATTTATCGACTTTTTACTTTCTCGTGTGTAATGTACCCCACTCTTCTCTACCTCTCTCTTTTCTCTCTCTCCCTCTTTCTCCTAATCTCCTCTACTACCTGCCTTAGCTTGGGCTGCCAATATAATAATACCTCTCTTCAAACCTACCTTAGTTTTTATATTTGCCCGTCAACTAGCTAAATTTGTACAATTCTTGAAATTTCCCTGGGCGTGACTGCGTGATTGCCCTATATAGGACTACAAACGATGTACGTATGTGCATGTGCATGGGTCGGCATCTAAATACTACAATTACAACACATTAGATAGAGGCTATTGATGAACCTAGATGTGTTTATCATTATTTATTTACTTGCTCTTTTGCGTGTTTTCTCTGAATATGTCAACACATCGCACACATGGAGGAAAACAAGACCCTCTGACAGCACACAAAAATATAACACAATCAACAATACACTCAATATTTAAAACCCTACAAATAAATAACAATCATTCACACTGAAAATTATAATGCAATCTGACTACTCATCCACACTGAATGCGCATTCTGTCGTAAGAAATTTTAACCATATCATCTTATAATTAGAGACACAACTTGGTCTTCGACAGATGCTTGCAGATAAATTAAAAAATGAACAAACAAATGCACTTGTGTCACTTCCCTCTATGATGGCCAATGGTGCAACACGCGGTGTACGTCACGCATCGCCGTCTATCGACTGGTACGCTCCCCGTGTACCGCAATAATACGCTGCAACTTCAATTTGCTCCAAACTATATTTTCCATGAAATTCCATTACTGAACACACACTGCGAAGCGTTCTCCAGTACACACGACTTTTCCACCATATTAAAGTTCTCACGGCGAAAGAATATTCTCGATTTCACGAATATCGAAGAAATACAAACTTTAAAATTCCCGCGGTGCAGAAATATTGTTAACTTACATGAATTAAGCAAAACTGTTCTATTTATATTTTGATCACCGTCCGAAATCTGATACACTCCGTGTTATAAAAATTGTAACACAAGATGTCCGCATCCGTTGCCTAACACTGCAATCGCGTAACCAAAATCAGTCTTCGCGTTGCGTCTATTTATATGTTATTGTTCCTAACCCCGAATTCACTCGCTTTATCGCTGCCTTGATTTTGTCCACGTAAAAAATGTAAACAAAAATGTTATACAAATATTTTACAAACTCGCACAACAATGAACTTTTACTCTTCGTCGCAGCTTCTGCCTCTCTGCGTGTCTGTCTACGTGTCTATGTAGCATTGTTGCCTGCCTTCTATATAGATTTCCTCGAACAACCGCCGATCGCTCGCCCGTATCCACAAACAAGATCACATAATATTTCTTAAATTCCCGTTTATTATTGTTTTTTATCGCCTCCCTTCCGGTTTCTAATATTGTCTATTATTTTTCTGCTAATTATTACTATCTTGGCTCTTCTTTTCAATGTCTTGTTTTGTCAAATCTCATAATTTTAGTTTATTCACGTGACGTCACTACATTGCGTCACATGTTTTACGTTCGTTTCAATCATACTTTTAATTATAACTCGTGTCCTAGGCGTTTCCCCAAAATTGTAATAACTTTCGAAATTATTCATAATTTTTGTTCTGTCGTTCGCCAAAGTTCCAGTTCGATTCCTTCAAGCGTTTTCCTGATATTCGCTAAAAGTCACATTTGCCATTAACTTTACTATAGCAACAATGGCCTCCATGCCTATGCCTTTTGACTGAAGATGTATGATTGCATTTATTTCGAAATCTCGTGAACCGCTTGCCCAATTTTAATGAGTCTTTTTTCTAATAATTCCAAATATTATGCTTTATTGGATGTTAATGTTAATTTTGATTTTCTTTCGCGCATTTGATTAATTTAGAAAAAATGTTCGTGCGCGGCGCTACCGTCTTCTGTCTCCTTGAATAAAAATTATCACATTTTACTGAAAGTTTTTACTCTCTGGAATACTGAGTTTTTTTTTTAAATGATCGCGAATCATTACACGTATTTTTTCAACACATTTCGAATTTCCTATGAAGGAATCGAGTCGGAATTGATCATTTTTCGGGGGTACATTAGAAAGTTTTTTTCAGGTTTTTACCCCGAATCGGTCCGTTACACAATGTACGAGTTCCCATTTTGTAATAGGTTTTGAAAATTATAAGAATTTTCCAATTTTATCATTTTACATTGTTTGTGCTCGAATATATTTAATGATTTCATACAATTTATAAAATAACTTGTTGCGCGCATTGTAACATGACTTATGTATTAGAAACAGAAATTAACACTTTCTCTCTTATGAGTTAATGAAATTAACGCGCTCTATACTCTTGAATTCTTCTTGCTGAAATGTAACGTACATGAGGGTCATTTAAAGGCGTCGCGCGCTTTCGGGGCAGGCCACCCCCGAAAATGCAGCTACCCGAACGGAGAGTCTCGGAGCGAATTAGGATGTGACGTCGCGTATTGAAGAGGCTGCGGAAACCAAAGCCAAAGATAGGGTTATTTGGAAAGCGAAAGCTGTAATGAAGTGGTAGAGACAAGTGATTCGTTCTGTGACCTGGAAAGGGCCCGGATATTCTTCGGAGGGAACTGTGACTCGTGAGGAGGGATTTCGGATCTTTTATTAGGGGGGGGGGGTCCCCCCGAGAAGAGAGAGTAAAAAGTTGTCCTAACGAATTGACATATTAGTAGTATAGTTTTTAAAATTTCGTTTGAATAAATAAAATAAAATGCCCCAATTAAATCGGGTCCTGGAACAAGTTGCCCCACCTGCCCCCCCCCTTCTGATCGCCCGTTTATATCAATATACATGCACATTCTAAATGAGCGTGCACCAGTAGGCAAGCTTAATCAATCTCCATGAACTCATGGAAGTAAAGCAGCTCAAAATGTTGCAGGTCCTTAAATGAGTAACTGTCTGGGAACCTCAGATAATGACATCAGTGAGCCCTTGGCCAACAGGGATAAAAGGCAATGACTTATGACTTGACGTATGGCCAAATAAGTTCAGGGAGAATTACTATACATTCAATGCCGAAAAGACTTGAAACGTTGTTACACAAGTTTCGGAATTTTAAAAAAGCACCGAACCCATGAGCAAGTTCTGAAAGGTACATATTAATTCAAACAAATATACGCTTAAGCATTGTACACTCCTAACCAAGGAGATCATGACTTCCATAGTTCAAATCTTCTTCTACAACCATACATAGCTGCAGTATTCCTGTGGTTGACTTGGAGACATGAGAGTAAAGCAAAAGGTGTTTTGGTCTGCATTGAAGGTTATAGGGCACAAGCAGTTTTCCCACTTTTCAGAGATAAAAATCACTAGTAAAAAACTCAGTTTTGACCTTTTAGAGCAATCTAACAGTATAATTTAGCAACATAACAACAATTTGGTAATAAAAGTTGCCAAAAGATGCTAAGAGGTAGTTCCAACATAAGCCCTGCATGCACATGAGGCAACGTGCAGCAAAATTAATTTGAAAGCTAATGTGTAATGTGATGATCGTTCGATTTACATATTTCATTTGTGTGATGTCAGGTTCATGTTTTTGGAAAAAAATGACAATGATGGCTTTGTTCAAAATTCTATACTAGGAATTTTAATGACAAACAGCAGATAATATAACCTATGTACAACTCAACTAAAAATTGGCAATATTTTTCACAGTAAGTGCTTCCTTTTGAAGCTTACAATCGCACCATTTTGTCAAAAATATTCAGTCTTTGGTCAAGGGTATTTAGAAAGGTCAAATCAATCAACGAGAGGAAACATTCCCCATTATGGCAGCTATCTTTTTTTCTGTTGGCGCAATGCTTTAAAGCGACTAACTGGTCGGTCAGCTGCTGGAGTAGAACTGCTTACATTTGTGACTCGCTCAACCACTTCTTCCATTATCTGTAATATGCATAAAATGGATGTGAAATGAGAATGTAAAAGAATATACAATTCAAAAATTTGTAAGAAAATATCAATTAAGAAAATATGCCATAAAAAATCTTATTGTTCAAACAATTACCGGAGGGGGAGGAGGTGGTGTAAGAGATGATGATAAATCAACTGCACTTTCATATTCAGTGACTTCACCATGAGAATCTTCACCTAATGTGTTATCAAAGGAATTTTCATATGAACTTGTCTTTTTCAAAATAGATTTAGGCTCAGTAAGAAAAAGGTTTTTGAAATGACTATACAGCTCAGCTGGGCTCTGTATAATCTCTGCGCCTGAGGGATCTGAAGGAGCCACATTGCTATGGTGAAACTCTATCCTTAATTCCTCTTCATTTTCATCCCCAGCCAATGCAGCAAATGAAACCCGACGCCCAAGTGATGGGCATTTTGCATGCACTTCTTCTTTAGAAAGGTCTTTTTCAGATTGCATTCCTTCTTTCCTTGTATCCCTCTCATTCTCTTTTTCTTCTTCTTCATCATCCTCTTCTTCCCCTTCTTCGACCTCTTCTTCTTCATCTTCTTCTTCCAAATCACTCCCTTCAGCATGTAATCTAGAAATTATAAATGGTACAAATCAACTTCTTGAAATATCAAAATTACAAAAGCAGATATGACAAGAAAAAGCTAAGTTGATAAAGTTGATATGTTGCATTCTAAAAAAGGATTTCGTATTTAGTAGCAAAAGAAGCCACAAAATACTATATTACTTTGATTTAAAATATTCTATAACTAAGAAACCTAAATAATGAGAGAAGAAATTAATAGAGATTCTAAAAATCATAATAATATTTTTTTAAATCATATTTTTTCGATTAAATCCATAACAGAATGAGTCTTAAATCTTGGTTAGGTTTAATCGTTCCAGTGTATCATTCTACTCAACAGGTCTCTTTTTACTTCCATTACATGTTTCAAGATACCTTATTCGTACATTAATTCTTAAAACTTACAAGAATTGCCAGGCTTGAATTTCTTGTTTTTAATGATAATCAGAAATCATTGGGTGAAAAATATTTGACTATGGTTGAATTTATTCATTAAATAACTAAAAACAAAAAGTAATTCTATATTTTACTAAGTTGTAATTAATAGCTGCAGTGATATTTAAATGAATGCTGAAAACAAGACCTTAATATTTAAATAAAGATTGAAAACAAGTACTTCAAACACAACCGGTTCCAGTGCTATATGCTGACAGACTGTGGCACTTTCTTTGTATTGTTGCAGTTGAGATTGCTATCACTCATGATATTTTTTAAAGAAATTTGCTTTAAATAATTGATGAATGATGATAAATTTTTAAAAGTTAATAATTCTCAGACTTTTGAGCATCTATAGACTACCATCTTTACTTTATTATACTTTATGTTTTGGCAGTAAATATCCAGTTAAGTGCTATTGCAGAAAAAATGCATTTTACATATCTGGGGTCATATAGTTTTCATAAACTATACTAATGAAAGGCACCATACTCTTAGAATTTAGAACAAAAAATGTGTGAGATGTGGGCAAGATGAAAATTGACACCTTAGTTTATCTATAGCCTGTTAGTATGTGTACTAGCAGGCTATGGTTTTATTCAAGAGGCTTTGCCAGGCAATATCTCCCTTTTCCAAGGAGGAGCATGAATCATTCCAAGGAATGCCTTGTTTGGAAACTAAAAAGGCTAACAAAAATGTCCTTTCATACATAAATATGAACCCTAAGAATAATCTGTAAAAGTTTCTTTGAAAGAAACCTAACAAAATAAATATTTTTTTAACAACTTGTTAAAAATGATTGAAATCAATGATTTCAAAACAATCATTCAATGTAAATCATTGAAACCCTAGAACTTATATTTCATAATTCAATAAAGTCATGCTTGTACTCATTCTTGAGGAGCCAGTGAATAATATAAAAAATTATAAAGCACATAAATTTGATGAAGAGGAAATGTATTTTATCATGAAGATTCTATTTAATAAATTTGGCCTCACTACACTCACTCACTACATGCATTGTTTATGGCAGTATTTGTAAAAGGATCTGCAAACATATTTGCACAGACTAATTTGAAAAGTTTCCCCAAGTAAAAGATTTGTGGCAGCAGTAAATGGTTGTAAAAAGTACATGAGCATCAGCATGCAGAGTTCAGTGAAATATATACACCTGTTCAAGTGAAAAGGTTACACTATTGAACAGAAGGAAATACCTATCAAGTTCTTCTTCTAGCTCTTCTTGCAATTCTAACTCGTCAAGCCGTTGCCACAAGGACTCTTCATCCACGACTGCAGTCTTCTCCTTTGTTCTGAGTTCAGCCAATTTTTGACGATATTCACGTTCCTTTTTTTTATGTTCAGCTTCAAGTGAAAAAGCATTTCATAATATTAGCATATCTGTCATAGGATTAATATGTAGTTTACCCTACCACAATTACATTAACAAAAACCACACACTTTGAATACCACATGAGATACATTGAAATAAGAACTGGGAAGACCAAAGGAAGATTAAAGCAACTTCTGTCTGAGATATCCTACCTCAAACTGTTAATTTTTGAATAAGAATTTCATTCCATGATCTGGTAATAATCAATTAACAAGGACCTTACAGTATTAATAAGAAATGAATTCTGTTCCCTTATTATCTGAAGATAATTTACCTTTCCAATGCGTTTCTTCCTCTTCATTGTACTCTTCAATAATTTCCCTGACGCCGCCAAATGCATCTTGTTGCAGGGGCAACTCCTGCCTTCCAATAAACAAGTTCCTCTCTTTTTCTAATGACTCCAACATATCCGAACAAACTAAATATGAATTTAAAAAATTAATTCAAAATTTAGAAATCACATTTATTTTTATTTATAAATTGGACATATCCTTAGAATTACAAATAATAATTCACAGTAAATATGTCAAAGGTTACATGCCATGAACCAAATAATAAAAATTCAAAAAAGCTAATTACTAAAAGAAATGTATTCAAATAATTTTGAATTACATAGAAATATAGGCTTCATGTTATTGCATAATTATAAGAATAATATTTGTGATTGTTTTTATAATATTCTAGGTTTGTCTTGATCTTGATTAAATGTTGTACACTTGACCTTCACAAGAAAGAAACACATTGCCTACACGAGATGGAAATATATTTCATCACAGTTTCCCACTCCTTCAAGCAGAATGTAAGTATTCTCTTTTTGTTTTTTTGTGAAGATCTTGAGACCAATGAGAATATATGCCAAAATTATTTGGCTATGTATAAACGAGGAGTTACTAGAAAGACCATAAAATTTTCTATTAAATGTATTTTGATTGTTTTAAAAGTTGCAATTCCATAATGCAACAAGAATAGCAAATACTTATTAATGGTATGGTTCTTCATCCTCAAAGCCTTGTTGTCACATGAACAGCTGTATTGTAAACAGTGATGCAAGGAGATAGCGAAATTAGTTGGTACGTTCAGTATAGGAATAGGTGGAAAATCACAATCAAATATTTGCCTTTTTAGTGATAATCAAAACCACTTCATTGTTTTTGGATTTTTCCCGAGTTCCTAACAAAATTGTAAATACCTCTTACATGGGCATAGCATTCTTTTAATTTTTTCGCAAATTGGAAATTACTAATATAGATGTTTTAGTATTTTCCCCGAGTTTGTGGGTATCTAAGAGACCAAAGTATTAGGATTTCTCCACAGCAAGTACTCACTGCCCAACAAGGGCTCAAAAGATGCATTGCGTCAACAACAATTCAACAAATTTAACAAAAACTTATTTTTGTTAAATAAGAACACCATAGACACCACTCACATACTCGGATGATGCATAACTGTCAATTTCCTCGCACATTGGAAATTATTAATCATGACAATTAAACTCTCTTTCGCCCTTGTAATGACATTTAGTGGTTTAACTGTGACATTTGAACCATAGGATTAATTTGTTCTATAATTTTAGGTGACAACGCTGTGCAAGTTCGGAAGTTTGTGACATGCTGTTGCCTAGCTATGACACTGGAATTACCCAACATCGAACAGTCAACTACATTCTCATATTATTGGTAATTTAGTGTTATTTACAGCATAGATCATTTTACCTATTTACTTGAACAATGCCTGTAAATACTATTTGCCTCATATACTTTATTAACTTCCTATTCTGGGAATGCTAAAAGTCCATTTCCGTTACAGGCTCGCGTTTCTCAATTTTCGGATTTAGAATTGATTAAAGATTTTTATTATTTATGAAAAAAATATTAAATTAATTATTTCAAGATACTTAATAAAGGTAAATTAGGGCTCTGAGATAAGATTGGCATGTAATAGTTTATTTATATTTGGTTTCATTATATTCAGCATTTCCCCAAATGGTATAGCTTGTGGTACTAATTAAATATACAGGATTCAAAGATTTATTTAATTTTGTTAAATATGGAGTGTTATGCATTGGCATTGCATTCTTGAAAAGCATGCATTGCCAAATGACTTTGGTATTTATTGGAAAATCAATTCAAAACTTTGTTGAGCCCCTATTTTTAATATTAAATACCTCTTGAGATTTTTTTAAAGCTATCATTCAATTTCTACTACTTAAATAGTCATAACCTACTTTTCTCACGCCTTTTGCAAATTTCAGCAGCTTGAATTGCACTTCTCTTTACAAAGTATCCTTGACCAAGACACACAAGGATTTCATTTGAATGGGCAATTTTACCACGCATTAGAGCCCGAGGTGCTACAGGTACCATAACATCTTTTGACAACTCTTTAGGAAGATCATTTAAAAATGATTCAAGTGTTTTATATTCTTCCTTCAATTTCTGCCAGTGCTTCTGAGCAAGCTCATTTCTCAATAATGCCTGAAAAATTATTTTCACATATACAAGAAAACAAAAGCATATTGTCTTCAAACAAGAAGATCGGTTTCATAAAGCACACAATGTTCATTAACAAACATTAAATTGTTCACAATTAATGCCTTACTTCGTTGTAGGTTTGTTGCAAAAGTTGAGGGTAATTAACACTTGCATTTCCTACATCATGCATTTTCACAATGCAATGTTCTACCAAAATGGTATGAACCTAAAATGTTCAAATAGAGTTTGAGTTAAACCCAGAAAAAATGAATGTCTTGCAACACAATCTTGATTGCTAATGAGAATAATTTAATCTCATCAAATCCATGTTGGTCAAATACTACCGCCTGACCCCTGACAATCGCCCACCATAGAAAGACACCTATACTAAGATTTAAGCACAGTGGCACTTTACGATCACGAGCTGGCTGGAGAGTGGGTCCTGTCATATGACATAAGGATACTATCATCCAATCGGGAACTCCAATACCAAACATTTAAGTTTACTACTTGAACTTTTGAATCTCGTTGGAGGGCAGAGCTCCCCTCTCCGTTCAGCTTGTTACAGTACGTGTCACTGTGTTTAAATTGGAGTATAGTCACGGCCTTCTATACTTGGGTTTTTCTAACGTGGCGGCTGAGGGTAGTATCTCTAAACTGGAATTCGGCACAACATTTTAATTCATTCTCAGTCCTACTGCAAGATGTCGCATGATCGCGACCGCATCAAGCTGCGTTGTAGATTAAGCGACTCTTGTGGCAGGACTAAGAATGACTCAAAAAGTCGTGCCGAATTCTATCTTGGAGATACTACCATGGACGAATAATGTTAATGCACTTTCGTGCGCACTTCATTATTTATTTTATTTAATAATGTTAATATATGCATGCAGATGCACAAAAATTGATGCAAAACTCGTCCTGCACATGCGCAGAAGATTGATAATGCTGTCGATAACGCTTCGTCGTACAAAAGCTTTCTAACTAGTATGTGAATTTGTAAATACTGTATTTTTGTAACTCTGGTCGCCAATGACTTAGCTGTTTATAAGGTGACCTTAAATAAATGAAAAAAAAAAGCTTTCTAACAATCCGCTTCGCGACGATGTAAAAGAATTCTCTTTTCACTCATCTTTGTAACGTGGAATTGTTCAATGATAATTCGCGAGATTTGTCTTGTCCAAAAGCATGAATGAAAGAAATGATTGATCAGTACTAGCGCTCCAAGCGGCAGCACCCGTAGTGTGTGGATTTCATTACAATGTGTTTCTCTGTGCCTTCTATACCATCGTGATGAGAAGCATTGGAGACGCAAAGAATCTGCACCACAAAATGAATAATGTCAAGGGGATTTAATGATGTTCTGATGGTGTTGCTGTGCTGCTGTCGGTTCGGCGCGTTTAGGATTAGTGATAAGTGAAATTGTAGTCAGCTGCCTTCATTAGTTGTTTCGTTGATCTTTACAGTAGCTTTTCTGGGTAGCTTTTCAAAAGTTGAGATGTAAAAATTACCTTTTATTATCTCAGTTGAAATGTAGTCGATGAAGTGCGCTTATTGATAACGTGCGTCACGATATGAATGATACGAGATAAGGATGGATTATGTCAGTCGAGAGGAATAATACGCTTGTATGAGCTTTCGGGTGTTAACGGCATTCATCGGGATTTGATGAATCACTGCGTTATGAAAAAACGCTACGAGTGTTAGTGCAGCGAAGTCGGCAAACAATGGAAAAGTCGTGTGACACCTTGTGATCGGCGTGGGATTTTGTTGTCATTGCAGGATTTGCGCTTCCGTAGCTTGGCCATGGATCCGTACGTTCGCAAAATGAGCCAGCTGTGCGTGAGCGAGGGCCCGGGCGAGGAGGCGGGCGGCGGCTACGGGCGCATCGCCCCGCGGGCGGCCGAGGGCGGAGGGCGGGTGCGCGCCGTGGGCGCGATCGAGAGCTTCGCGGTGCAGGGCGCGGGCGGCGCGCCGCCGCCCAAGGCGCAGCCCCCACCCGACTACAAGCTCTACGAGCGCGGGAACATCATCGCCGCCTCCAAGTTCGCGACACCCAAACAAGTGGAAACCCTCGCGTCGCAATTGCCGAGAGCGGGCCTCGACGGCTCGGCCCTCGGCCCTGGACCTGCCGCTTCGCCGGTCCCTGCGCAGGCCCCCGGACCTGGCTCCGCTCCCGCCCTCGCTCCCACCGCCAACCCCAGCCCCGCTCCCCCTGGATCCGCCGCATACAACAACAGCGGCTCGCCTCTATACGAGAACGTAGATTATTACGGGACCCGCATGACCCATCCTCCTTACTACCACCAGTTGCCACACGTCGGCAGCCCCCATTCCAGCCGCAGTTCTCAAGATTCCAAACATTCCAGCCCACGCACGAGTTTCGTGGACGCCAACGTGTCACAGTATGAATCTAGTTACCGCAAAGCACAACCCCAGGTTCCTCCAGGAACAAAGTATGGCATGCTTCCTGGCTTGACAAAAGATTTCCCTCCGTATGAAGCACCCCCGGTTTATGAAAATCTTCAGGAGCTACAGTCTTCAACTGCATTGCACAATAGCAAATCCCCAAACTATGAACCTGCCAAGCCAGGACCTCAAGTGGCTGTGCCCGCTGCTCCCATGAACGTGGGTCCTGCATCCGGAAGTGTGTTGCTGGCTGAGGTAGTCAGCCCAATGTCTTCGCATTCGCTACCGTCTCATGTTCCTGCTCATACGCATGGGCTGCCACTGACAGCAGATGCTTCTTTGGGCAATACACCTGCGTTTGTTCATGCCCAGTTTCAGCAAGCTCCGAGTGTGCACGAGGATATCCTGGGTGTGCCAGAATCACCATCTAAGAATCAGAGACTTCCTGCTGGACCGGGATCACTGGGTGGATCGCTGAAATCACATTTGAATGCAGCTGGTGACTACGTCGTAATGACTGGTACGGACAATGTTGCAAACAGAACTCCACGCTGTTGGATTATCAATGCAAGTAGACAACTAATTGTAGCATGTCTTGTCATAACCTAACGAGTGAGGTTTGTTTGTTAAAATGAATTTGATCATAATTCCTGTTCTAAAGCATGAATGATGACAAAAACATGATTTATTTATCTTTCTCTTTGCAATTCCTGTGAACCAAATGGTCATGAATGTTTTACTAATCATCTCTGTACAATGTTACATTGTTTAGAGATTCCTTATTAGTTTCTAAAATTTTCTTCATTGATCTAAGACAATGAAAAGTGTTGCTGGATCTAGACAAAGTTTTCTCAAATGTTTGATTTAAAAATTCAGGTGTTTTTTGTTTTTTTTTTTTCTTTCTATTTTTTTTCTTTTTCTTTCTTTCCTTCTTTCTTCTTTCTCCCCCCCTCTTTTATTACGATACACACAATTATAAAAATGTAGAATAAACCTATTTCTTTCAAAAGAGCATTGTAGTAATACTTGGCAGCTTCTACTAATGTAGGCGTATATTTATTCTATTATCATAGATCATATTACATGACTTAACAACAAGACACTTTGAATAAAACCAGTGAAATTTTGTCTTTTGTTTTGTTTTGGAATTTATTTGTTATTTAACTAGAAATATGATTTTAAACTGTGGATAAATATGTTTTAAGCTGTGGACTAATATTTTCTATTTAACTTAAAAATTCAGTAATGTAGTATTAAATATATTATTTTCAATGATCCATATATTTTCTCACAGAGATCAGTGTAATTTATGGACTAAACAATGAAATGTGCTTATGTAAAATTTGATCTGTATTGTTAATTTACAAAGATTAACAAGCATTAATTCTTCTGATATAAAAGAAAAGGATCTTTAAATTATCTACACATGAATCCAGTACAGGACCAGTTGAATAACATGCATTTAGTCTTTCGAATGGAAAATTTAGTGTTTCTTAGATGAATTCATGCTGTTTGCAGGAAATAACACAACACGTCCAGTGCAACTAGCTACGAGCTATCAGCGAGGAACCACATCAGGTGTGGCCAATGCGGTGTATGTATCAATGGCCTCCCAACAGCCATCAGTTCCCGATCCACACAGCCCTGAACAGGCACCTCCAGTTTGCACATCGCCCCTAAGTAAGGTGAAGCCAGCAAGTGGAAAGGCTCTTTTACCCTACAGTGTAACACCTCCACGCCCCATGGTAAATGGATTGACTTTATTTTGTTGTTACTTCATTATTTATTTATCATTTGTACATCACAAGTACTGCAGGTACACCTGCTTCAGGTCAGAGGAGGTTAGGATTCCCCTAGATTTGCCTTGTATGGCGTCAACTTCCCTCTTCTAGGACCTTCTAAACAAGTACTTGTAAAGGATCATATGAGATCTTACTGTTTCAAAGTGGAAAGAAAATTGTGTGGCAAGCACAAACCTTCATCCGCATATTTTCCCTCAATGTTTAGTGTTAATCCAGCCAGTGAATGAATACTGGTACTCATTTGGAAAGTTGAATGAATCTCAGAAGAGCCTGAATAAGACATGACTGGATAAAAGTTTTCAGCTATGCTGAATTTTGTACAAATGCGTGTTCTAATCGCCTTGTTGCCGTTGTCCTGTTTCTACTCGATACCTTGTTTAAAACTAAATCAAGCTGTGACATTGGGTCATTTGTTTCCTTTTCTCTATTATCATATTTATATGTTTAGTAGGGTGATGCAATGAAGGTCATTATTAGTTTTTCAGAAGTTCATCTCTTCATATTGTTTAAAAGTGTTATCAAATGTAATACAGAAAAAATCTATAATTTATTGGAATTTTGAGGTTGCTACTCGGTAAATCTTGAAATTGTTGCAGAAAAAATTAAAAGTTATGTGTAATATAAATATTTATTGATGTTAACTGTAAAATCTGATAAAGGAAAAAAAAATATTAGAAGCCAGTAAATATGACGTTAGAAGTGGATGTTAATAAATTATTTATTTATGTGTACATACGACAATAGAAAAGTGATATACAAATAATTGACATATATTTAACAAAGTTTGAATTAATTTACAGTGAAGTAAATGCTAATGATTTATAATCTAATATCACAGAGGCAAGAGTAAAGTCTTTGTAAATTGGTATACAGTGCTGGCTGAAATGAGCTTTTGTGGAAGGTTATTCCAGTAATTAACTATGTGGTTCACAAGGATGTTATTGTAGTTGACATGTTTGAATTTAGCTTTATGTTGTGTCCTCTCAGGTTGCAGGTAGTGGCGTATGTGTAGAAGTGTAACAATACTGGTGCATCGTAGAGGCCACGAAGTATTTTGTAGGTTTCAATGATGTCGGCTCAGTCTTTCCTAAAAAATAAAGATGGTATGTCTAGTACACATGGTCATTCTTCATAAGTTAATTTTCTGAGAGGTTGTAGAAGTTGTGATCCCTCCAAAAATATCATGTCCTTATCAAAATAAGGGTTAAAGTAAGGAACACGGTATACCTTTAGAGAAGCGTGGTGGCGGAGGGGATGGGAAGGGAGGAGAGGACGCTAAGCGCTCTGATAGAAATGAATAAAACTTACCAATAGGCAATTTTCGTGGCTCGTACTTCATACAGTTTGGCCCCACCACATTTTAATGCCAAATTACTCTCAAAGCCAAGTTTTCTTGCTTTGCTCATCTGAATCCAAGTCACGATGAGGCTAGGGCTTTCGGCCCTCGCGTTCACTATAAACAACCTTCAGTCTATCCACTGCATAATTACCAATTCACTTTTATAAGAAAGCCGTTCAGTAAGCACTTTACAAGAAAGTCTCGAGAATTTAAACTACACGGTTGCAAACATGTTGTGAAGAAAGAACACTACAAACTTTATCACAGAGGCACACCACCATGATCACACACTATTTCGTAATGGAGCTTCGTCAAGACACAAGGGTGAAATTGCCTCCCCTAACTTATGATGTCACATTCATGATGAATTACGAATCATTAACATTATTTCAGTAATGCATTTTTTACAATTTATTTAAATCTCCCATGCTGAAGGAATGGGCCACGTGTGAGGCAGCCTCGCCATCAAAACTGTCCACACTTTGCTTTTTATAAGTATGTTGCTCACTACCCCTCCCCTCCGAAAGGTTCCCCTTATAATCGCCTAACCACCCCTCATCCTCTCCACCATGGATTTCCCCTTCACCAAATCGACATGAAGTGCTGGTTTAAACGACTTCCTTAGGTTGTACCGTGTTCTAGACTTCAGCCGAAATAAGGATTTCAGATACCAGAGCCATATTCCAGTATAGGTAAAACATACATAGTATACAGTGTTTTTAGAGAATCCTGGCTGAGGTGTTGAAAAGCCTTGTGTGTCAAAAATAGTGCTTTGCTAGCTTTATTGACTACATAGTTGATATGAGCTTCCCATTTTAAGTCATCCTTTATTACAAACCCCTTGATCTTTGATCCACAATGATGTCTGAATGATATGATTGTTAATGTTGTACTGTTGTCATGGATTATATGTACCTCTATGTATACTTGAGTTTCTGTAATCTGGCTGATGACAGCTGATCAGCTGTTACGGTTTTGTCCAATCCGGAGCTTTAGTGTCACCATGATGACGTTTTAGCTTTAGATTGGATGACACCATAACGGCTGACGAAGTATCATCAGCCAGGTTAAAAAATCCTGAGCATAGTTTTGTACAGTTGGACTCGTTAAGTGGGAATAGCCTTTTTTCTGTCCATTTAAAGACATTATCGATGTCTGTTTGTGATGGGAGTTTTCAAGTGGATTGTCAGAGATTTTGGTTTCGTAGGCACACATGAAGAAAGTGTTTTTTGCATTTCGTGTGATATCACTAGTGTAAAGAATGAACAGTATTCGTTTGAAATTAGATATATTATTTTCTGCAGTTGTACATTTTTATATTTTTTGAACTAGTTAATGCATGAATTAATTTTAATGCAGGTTGCTTATGTTCGCAATTGCACCTATGCACACAAGGGCATTGTTGAAGTTATCTGGTAGCATCTGAATGTCACTTTTATCACCAAATTGTTATGTTGCTAAATTGTACTACTGGTCGTATGCTGCATGAGCAATCAAAGTATTTGGTTTCTCACAAACAGTAATTAAAGGACAATTTGGATCAAAAATCTTTTTATTCTGTCTAAACCAGAACCTGTGCAAGCCGGAAACCTGCCTTAAGTGGAAAGTTTATCCAGCCCGTGAAGTTAAATGGCATTTTATGCAGAATAAAATGGAACCTGTCTAACATGGAAATAGCTTTTTTATATCCTACAGGACAAAACCCTTTGTAAAATGGAATTCCTGAAAATTTAATGCAAATGCTGTCATTTGCATTAAGTATTTTCATATGGCTCTTATTTTTCATGAGACAGACAAATGAATCTATGTGAACACCAACGAGTATCATAAGGAGTTTTTATTGTGAAACAGTATTTTACTAAGACTCTTAAAATCTACAAGCCTAAATTCCTTTAATAGAATTTTTACTGACTTTCATCTAAAACACCTTTTGCAAGCAGATTGCCAACAAGACTGTTACCTTGATCATGCACCATACACCATGAACAGTAGTGTTGTTTTGCCTTAATAATAAGTACATTAACAAGATCACTAAGCTTATTACCATTTTCTGCATTGCCACTTAAATACCAAGCATTAACGAAATGCTAGTGTATCTCCAGCATTATTATGTATTGTAGTTACAACAGTTTTTGTGCAATTGATGTGTTCTTCCAACTATCAATTAATAACACTATCTTGCCCAATTTTTTCCTTACACAATACAATACATTCTTTATATTTATTATCAAGTATGGTGATTGCCAATGATTTACGACCTATTAAATGCTTAGCATAACCTGGGCAGAGAGTTCTAACAAAATTTTTAAAATGATCAGATTCTACAAAATCAAAACTAAGTGAATATTTCATCTAAATATTAGGCTACTAAGTTTTGAATGTAAGTCTTTTATTTCATCATCTGAAATCTTTGTAACAAAACTAATCAGTGAAGTATATTTCTTTTGCTTTTGTTTTATGAAAGAACTTGGCAAAGCCGATGAAATAAAGTCATCAGTGGATCCAGTGTTTGTGTTCACATTTTCCATCTCAATTTGTTGGAGATAAAATGAAAGTGACCTTATCTTGTTGTTCCTGGGTGTCCACTGAAACTGGTATTCATGTCTTGTCAAAAACATATTCTTTTATTGACCTCTCTACTGGCTCTAAAGAAAACACTTGAACACAGCTTTCAAGACACATTTTGATTATCTCCAGAATTTCTACAGTTCTTATTAGAATTGATAGGTGTTTGAGTTAGAGTTGCTGCTGGTAATTTCTTTTGCAAATCCCTTTACAAAAAATGACAAAAACTGCCTAACCCACCAGTTCTACAAAGCGAAATTTCCTTGTAAGTCTGGTACGGCAAATATGCCCCATCAGTTTTCATTAACATTGCTAAAACCTGTAAAATGGTCTGGACAATATCTGGTCTCAAGTAATTACAAGTGAATGTTGGCTTGTGGCTCTCATTACATGTAGATGCAGACTATGGTACTTCATGCGTAGATGCATATCCCTGGATGGCAAGAACAAGCTACTACGTAATCCTCAATATCATTCATTTTAATTAAGTTGTCCACATGTAATTACAAATCTTGTGACTATCAAAACTAGTGTTTTTTGAAAATTGATGAAAGCAAATTAATTTCATGAAAACGTCAGAGATAATAAATTGTGTGTATGATTCTTAGGATTTTAAATGCTTTTATGTTTCTACTAATTCATGAACAAATGCTATATCTTTTTAAAAGAGAATTATAATGAAGTATAGGTAAAACTAAGTTGAAACACACTCTTTTTTGACAATTGGAAACATATTCACAATTTTTATTCCTTGGCTGAAAAAATTGTGAGACAAAAATACCTTTAATTGCCTTAAAATGAATGAATTTAGACTTCCATTTGCAACTACAAGAAGTAAAAGAACCATTGTAATTCATGCTATCGTAACCACCATGTATAAAATATGCTTTTGATTTTTTCAGGGCCCAACAGAGGCAGAACGAAAAATTGAGGAGCTGACACGACAATTAGAAGAGGAGATGGAAAAACAGGAGGAAGAGGGAGAGTATTTTGGTAAGTTTTGGTCTAGGATCTTGTTCAGATACTAATTTCTAGTGAAATAGAAGAAATAAAAAATGAGTACCCGTTAGATGATGTGTTATGTATGCCATGGAATCTTCTTACATAATGTTGTTGTTGTTAAGGATATTGTCTTGTTTTTCTTTTCATTGTGTTTCTTTTTGTGTGTCTTGTATTCCTACTTGTGAGCTGAGAGGGAATTTTATTATGAATTTATTTCATTTTATTATGAAAACATAACATGATTATTTTGAATTATACACCAATATTTATGTATTTTCAGCATATTTACAACTTTTGATCAAATTGGTAAAACTAGAAATGTGCAATTCTTTGTTGCACTAACTGCAAAGTTTTATAATTCTTTTGAACAAACGACACAGTCTTGTTTGTTTTGGACAAATAATGCAATCTCGTGTTTGCTTCATATTTCTTTGAGATTCTTTTGGAATGTTTCCAGTTGTTTCACTAACTTCCAGGGGATTCTGATATTTGAAAAGATATTCCTGTACCATGGCCCTGGGAAACTCCCAGTATGCCATTTTGAGACTCGGTTCAGTTGATATTTTTTTAGCAACCAACCATTGTGACAGGCAGCACAAAGGCTGAAGGCAAAGAGTGGGTCCCATCACTTATGACCTCTCAGCGATACTCGTAAAAAAAATCAATGTTCTCATTGAACTTGTCGACACCTCACATGTAAAGGTTGTATTTCTCAATTATATTTGGGTAATCAATATTAACTTTTTGTTTTCTCCCACAAACAGTACCTATTCTGCCTACTTCCAATAATGGACAAATGCCACGACAGTTTGATAATGGTAATATTATACTATATAATATTCTTCCACAGCTTCAAAATCATTGTTGTCGATAATTGTGTGTTGGTTCTGCATATGTTATTGAAGAAATAATTTGTGTTAAAAAGCAAACAAATAAACAACAGACCAATAGTGTCGGGGGATGTTTCTTATTTTTTACCTCTATTTCAACTGCCAACCTCAACATCCTTTCAGGAAGGCGATTCATATAATTTGTGCCTTCATCACTTTCCTCATCTCTATGAAGCCCATTCAATTGTGAAAATAAAAGTATTTCATCATCATCATCATCAAATCCTCAAATTCTGCTTCTTGATGTGCAACTATTTTGTGAAAAGCGAGACAGTAAAGTAATGTTTGCCAGTTTACGAGTCTAACCTCATAATGTAGTCGTTTCCAAACTTTTTGCTACCATGACGCCCTTCAGATGACAAATTCTGCACATGCCTTCCCTCATTAAAATCAAATTGTTGACTTTTTTTTCTCCTGGAAGTAAGGCCTCCCTGAATATTTTCTTATATACTTACAGTGTACAAAATAATTATTGTAAGTGATTTGCACTCTTCACTGCTGTAAGTACTGAATTAATTTAATGTTCGACAAAGTGAGGAAAACTGTAAAAAAAAACACCTATAAAAATATACTGATAGCTCAGAAAAGTTAATGAAATAAATGAGCTGGTTTGGCGTCACACAGTTCATTGAATCGTGGCAGTAATATAGAAATGTCAGTACAAATCTCATTCTGGAGATTTATTCTTGATCTATATTTTGTCTTGATCACCACCATTGCTGAAAAACCTGTTTCACATAGGTAAGAAGTTGTAACAAGAAGTAGAACATGCAAGGCCTTCTTACATAACTCTTGATACTCATTCCTTACTGAGCACCAAAATTTAGAAAATACTGTCTATAGTGTTTGTCTGACAAAATATCAGTAAGTTATTCTTCTCCTGTTGTGAAATTCAGAAATAATTAGAGCACTATTTTATTCAATTATTACAAAGTTCTCCCGCCTCCCCTCTGAAACTTTCGTGCTTCTCTGGGTAGGCACGCCTGACGGTTTGAATATCACTGTCATAATGCTTCCCTCAGTACCCAAAGGCACCTATGGGTGTCTCATAATTTTCATTTCAAAATGGTTGGGAATTATATTCTGCTAACTATTTCAAACGAATTTAATCTAAATATCTAATCATTTAACAATAGAATAATATGTAAAACAAAACAATACTTATGATTTTGAGATATTAATTCTATTATTATTATTATTATTATTTTATTATTCAGTGAGCGAGAGAAAACACGCACACTGTTGCACCTTGAAAACAAAACACTTAAACAAAAGAGTTGGGCAACCATCGAAAGTTTTTCAGCTGATAGGCTTATTTAATACCTAAACTGAATAACAGATATCATTTAAGTCAAATATTAATGCATTAAATTAGGACAATAATTCAATAAACTTGTGGCACCTCTAGGTGCCTCTGGGAACTGATGGGTTAAGGCTACAGTCACAGTGCAACTGAAACATCGGTTGCTTGCTACTGGACGACTTTGAACAAAATTGTCTGACAAGCATCTGAATGTTGCACTCAAAAGTGTCTGAATATCTCCATAATTTTGCAGTTCATTATTTGAAACCTATGCAAGAAGCATGCTCAAGACCATCTTCATGTATTGGAGGTAGTCTGTGTATTATAGATGTCCTTGACTCTCCAGCTGACTTTGGGTAAATGGAACTAACAAAATCAAACAAAACAGATCTTCATCTGACAGCAGATGTTTCCAGACGACATCGGAAGAGATCGTTTGGGTTCAATATGCCCATTTCCATTTACTACCACATGTTTGAACAAATCAGACGCCAATGTTTGACATCAGTCAACTGAAATTTTGGCAAAAATCAGCTCCACTGTGACCGCCGCGTATGAGAAGCTAGCTAATGTGAGTGTGAATTACCCATCTTTGGTAGTTCCCCCTCAATCATGCACCAATGTTGTGAAGTGGGAAACAAACAATTCCAACTGAAAGTAGGAGAAGTTATAGGAAATATCATGCTGTTGGCACTGATTAAAGGGAGAGGGGTAGGAAACAAATGCTCTCAATGCTGCCTCAGAGCTGTTGGCTTTCCTGTGTGCTAGAGAGGATACTATGATGTCCTGCACAGGGCTGGCATGCTACCGATTTATCACCTGTTAATTTTAAAATTACAGTACATAATGCTACAGAGAACCCTGAATATTAATGCCCTTGCTTAAATGCCTAAGTACTATTCTTGATACATACAAAAGTCTCCTGATACATTGGCAAGATGTAATTCTGTTTGATGCATGTCACTGCACAAATTCTGAACACTTTACATCTCAGATGCAGTATATAAATTCTCAGAAGAGATGAAATTTTAAATATTTCTATAATTAATGACAATTATTTTAATGTTTTCACATTAAATTCATTGATTGCTATGCATAATAAGTAGGGCTAGGAAGTTTATGATCTGAAAATGTGGAAAATAGGCAAACTTCTTTGACCATTAAATAAGACCAAAAATATAGTTTTACCAAATGTTTTTCTTTTATGTTTCTATCATTATTGACAAATCAATGATATGTTAATGATGCCACAACTTTTTGTAAAGATCACATACAGTTTGTGTCACAGGATGGTTACAGTCCTTTTTGATAAGATAATATCAAACTAGCTAGCGTCTCTAAATGTTTGTTTATTTGTGCACTCATTAAATTTCACAATATTTTAATTTTTTGTGATATCTTGATTCATAACACAGAATTTAAACACAGTAATAAGATTCTTCATTCACTAAGCTAGACATTCAATATAAACTTTTGTAAGTCATCAGGACCACTGCTCATTTGAGATCGAAATATAGCAAATGAAATTCATTGAAATTAATCGTCCAAGGATGAGTGTGACATACTCAGTAAACAAGTTATGATACAATTTAATTCCTGGCGCTGCAGGTTGATATTTCTGTATGTATAAGTGAAATCTTTTCGCAGTGGGGTCTGGTTTGTCAGTATATTGTGCAATCTTGACCCAAAATGGTGTTATAACATTTTTTCCTGCAGTTCAAAAATGGTGATATTTTTTTTGATGGACCTTGATTATTTATAAGTTGAATTCATAGCTTATATTGTTATGAATTCAATTTATCTCAATGGTGTATCTATCACAGCTAGTTCTAAAAGTAATGAGATTCATTTAATTAATTTTATTATTATTACGAGAAGCTGTGGAGGCAGGAAAAGGTCAGTGTGACATACATGTCCTTTTCCATTGCTTTTCACACCTCTCCACAGTATTCATATTTTTTTTCTCTTCGTTCAGTAGCACAGTCAAAAACGGGAATTTTATAATATTTTTAAAAAAATTTATCAGGAACACCAACCGTTTTACAAACTGATTATCGCAGAATTAGTTAAGTTGCTTGAAGAAAAGATCTTCAAGATGATGATACTACAGAAGTAGAGGATATTTTCTTTGCACCACCGTGTGCAAATGAGCTAACTGACAAAGACAGTAGCGATAAGAACACAGAGGTTTGCTGGATAATTTGAGTGACAATAAATTAGTAAGTGAAGATGAGGCAGTTTCATCTTATGGAATGATTGGGAAATGGATGGACAAAAGAGTGGTTGCAGTTGCATCAACTTTTTGAGTCAAGCATGTAAAAAGATATTCATCAAAAGAGAAGAAAAAGAGCAAATTATTCAGGATGATAGCAAAAGATTCCTATATACGAAGACGTACCCACTGTAAAACTGATCCTCCTATGATTGTTCTGAATGGAACTGATCCAAGTGGAATGCTTTTCAAATGAATTCATAAAAGTATATACAGTAAAACCTAAAGGTCCATTGCCAACAATTGAAGAAAAATGCACCAGAATTATTGATAATATAGAATTTTCAGATATTGAAATTGCCCAGATAATGTGTGGCTTAAATGCAAACTCATCCACTGGTCCTGATGGTATTTCAACCGTGTACCTGAAAAATTGTAAACTTCAACTAACCCCTTTACTGAACAGAATATTCAGACTCATTAGAATCAGGGACTTTGCCATCTGAATGGAAAAAGCCTATCATCACACCAGTTTTCAAAGAAAGGAGACAAAAAGTTACCAATAAACTACAGACCAATAAGTCTGACAAGTGCAGTGAGCAAAGTCATGGAAAGGATAATTGTCCGACTGCTTTGAGATCATATGCTTAAGAATGGTATTATTCCTAAACAACAACATGATTTCATCCCTGGAAGATCAACATCAGCGAATTTAGTTCAGTTGCTATATGTATGGACCGAAGAATTGGAAACAACTTGTTGACATCGTGTATCAAAATTATGCTAAAGCTTTTGATAAAGTACCACATAAACTCATCTACAAACTCTCATCTTTGGGTATATGAGGCAAGCTACTGAGGTGGATTCAGGAATATTTATCGGACAGAACATTCCAGGTAGCAATTGGAAACACACTATCGAGACCCCATGCTGTTACAAGTGGTGTTCCCCAAGGTTCAGTTCTAGGCCCAATATTATTTATCCTATATACTTGTAACCTCAGTGATGATCTGTCTTCAAGTTGGAACTGCTATGCGGATGACACCAAACTATTCTCAAATCCACTAAAGAATTACCAGATGCTGCAAAATGACGTGGACGAAGTGGTGAGATGGTCGGAATCTTGGTTGCTGCCCTTAAAACCCAAGAAGTGTACGGTCCTCCACGTAGGAAAAAAAACACAAATCTTCAAAACATCACAACTATCACAACTATAACCAGTGGAAATTACATCCTCAATTCTACAACAGAACAAAATGATCCCTGCATTCTTATTACTCAAAATTTGAAATGGAATAACCAAGTTGCTGCTGTTATCAAAAAAGCCAATTAGCTACTATCCCCGGTTAGAAAGGCTTTCTCTACATTGCATCCATCTGTGGTAAAACTGATCTATACAACATACATCAAACCTATACTTGAGTATGCCAATGTGGTTTGGTACCCCTACTGTCAAAAAGATAAACAACATATTGAAAAAGTACTAAGGCAGATAACTAAGATCCCTAGGGAACTATGTCAATTTGATGATGAAGGAAGATGCAAAGAAATGTCACTTCTGACATTGGAACAGAAAATAATCAGTGGCGATATTAGAGAAACATTTAAAATCTTGAGTGGATATTATAACGTTCCTGAATTTAACAACTTCTTCACAAAAGCCATGGAGTTTAGACTTAGAAGGCATACGATAAAGCTGGTGAAAGAAAAAACAAGGATATGACAACATTCTCATTTTATTGTAAACCATGTAGTAAATACATGGAATGCACTTTCCGCACACTGTATGCAAAAGGAAACCCTGAATGCCTTCAAGGCTAGTCTAGACAGTTATAAATTTGTTATAAACTAAGTGATAATACTCGAATATACATATACATTATATTTCTACACGTACAATTTATGATCTATGGTTGTGATTTAATTATAATTTTGTTAGTCTACTGAAGTGAATTATTATATAACTCATCACACCATTGTAAGATATGTGCACATCAGCTTGTTGCTGCCACCATTTATAAAATAAATAAATAAAAAACATAAATGTTCCTAAGCCATCAATTCTTAGCATATGCAATAGAAATATGGTTAGTACCGATTGAATGGAGCAAAATATAAATCAGTATCATATATCTATCAGAGATAAGAAATGGTATTAGACAATATTGACGTACTAGTGAAATTTTCCGGGCTGGTAGGCTGTGGTCCAGTTGGCATTGAAGAGCCAAACGTTTCGTCCACGTCTGCGGTGGACATCTTCAGTGGCGGCAGCATCGTGGGGGTAGTCTCTGGGTCGGCGGCTGGCTAGCGACTGACGAGTCAGTGATCATCAGAAACTGCACCACAATTTTCAGGGAAAACTTCTTAAATAAGAGTGAAGCAAGTGGTGCTATAACAGCTGAGATTATTCTTATTGACTAAACAATGTTTAAATTATACTACATGAACCTGCAAAAGGGTTTTCAGACAGAAAGCTCTTCACTGTGATTTCATCTCAAGATCTTAGAGCTAGCATGCCATTCATGTCACCCAACCTTGTTAAACTCAACCTTCCTGGTTCTTTACAAAAAGTTGAAAATTTTCATTTGCATTATATAAAGGTCTAGTTTTTAAGAACAGATTTCACTAAAGCAAAAAATCTCCATCATCAATATTGTATTTTTATTTGCAATTTTTGATAATATGAAGAGTTCGCCGAAAATGAGTTGTGAGATTTTTTTTTTATAAATTGCATTATCTTAGCAAAAATTACACAAAAATTGCTTGTTTTCAAAAAATTGTACATGACTTTTGTTTAAGATCTAATTTTTTAAAATTTTCATTTAAGAAAAAAATGCTGCATTTTTATTTTCATGGTATATGAAATCGACAAATTTAGGTCAGTTTAGTTTGAAAATTTGTTATTCATTTCAATCATTATTTGGATGAGTAGATTCCATTTTCTTTTATAGTTATCCAGTCAACCATGTTAGGATCACTTAATTGGCGTTTGAACAGGAGATTGTTGAATTTGATGTAACTGCTTGGAGATTTTTGGGTTTGATTGAATTGAATATGAAGTTTGTTGACTTTGACTCTGTGAAAAGGAAAGTTGGATTTTTTATCTATGAATCGAATTTGATTGACCCTACTTTATTCAAAATACTACCGTCTTTTTGAAGCGACGGGCTTGAAAATATTTGTTGACAAAGTATTATGTTTTATATAAATACAATTACAGTGCAACTTCATGCTTGGAGGTAACAATTGTTTCTGTTATTGGTGGCATAGAACATTTGAAACAACCTATTTTTGAAGATTGCTGGCTTTAATATTGACTAAGAAAATGATATTTTAACCCCTTAAACCAATTATGAAACGAAAGGTGGTCCAAAAATTTCCAATTTTTTAATTATTGATATCAAGAACAAAAGTATACTCGGGCTTTAATGTTAAGTGGTTAAGAAGTCTGAGATATATTATGAGGCACATCCAGAAAGTAACTTTTCCTAGGTTGTCAAAAAGAAAACCTACTTTCATAGAAAAGCTTCATTGTAGCAGATCACCACGTGTTGCACCATTTTTCCACATGCCATCAGAATTGAGATATTTATCATACCATGGTATCAACATGTGTAAAACTATTTCTTAGAAGTCTGCCACCTGGAATAGGTATCATTCTTTAACAGTCAATTGCAGCTGTGTATCACTGGACAGGAATGCTGACTAGACAGGAATTTTCTTGAGGAGTTAGAAAAGATGGAAATTGCTCGAGGTGAGATCCACATAGAATATATGGCGGTAAGGTCGGCAATACTGGGCTCCGCTCGGGTCGGGTCGGGTCGGGTCGGGTCGGGTCGGATCGGATCGGATCAGATCAGATCAGACCAGATCAGATCAGATTAGATCAGATCTTCTGCAGCAAATTTGCTGGGAGGAGTTTGGCCATCCACCCAATAGTTCTGATCTCACCTCCCATCGATTTCCATCTTTTCTTGCACCTCAAGAAAATATATTTGTTCGCCATTTGGCATATCATAGTGACACAGAGTTAAAGGTGACTGATAAAATTATAAGTGGTAACTTCTATGACACAGATTTACAAGTGTTAATCCAAGAATGAAAAATGTCGCAATTCTGGTAGTGGATATGGGAAAAATAGTACAACACATGCTTTATCTGCTACATTTTTTTTTTTTTTCTTTCTTCTATGAAATTGTGTTTTATTTTTGTTGACCACCTAGGGGAAAGTTCCTTTATGGATGTGCCTCCTATGTGGATAGGTTTCAATCAATAGCGCTATTTATTTAGATAGTGGTGTACTTATTTCTGAAAACAATCCACATTTATGTCTATGTTTTCGTTGTTTCCCAAAAAGGTTTTCTTCCCTTATTAGTGTCCGTGTATCTTCCATGATCTACTGCTAATATTTTTTATTTATTATTATTATTATTATTATTATTATTATTATTATTATTATTATTATTATTTTATTTCAATCCCTTTCCTCTGTCTAGCCATTTCAGGAGAAGCATCAATAGTGCTGTCAATAGGCTTGCCAAGAACATATTCATTCCAGATACACGAGCTTGATTTTTCGTCTTTGATGTATACTTGTATTTATCCAAAATACGTGAACTAGAAACAGATATGACTTTAGATATGAAAAGCCATTGTAATAGCATTCAAATATGGGAAAGTTATGGAAAGTTTTGAATAGCCAGAGTGCAGAAAAGCGGAAACCCCTAAAAAAGGAATAGAAGAGAAGCAAAGATTTTTCGCAAAAAATTGCAAATAAAAAAAATTGCACATTTGAAATCATTGTTTTAAAAGTGAAAATAGCTTCATACAACCCTCTGTGTTTCTGGCAACCCGTGTTGTGAGAAAACCTTTCAAAATTGTAACAGAACGTTCAAAATTGTTATTTATGCACCAAGTGTGTTATAAGAGTTCCAATGATCAAATGGGGACAAAATGCCAGGGTATCTTTGGCCCAAAATCATTGGAACTTTAGTGATTAAATCAGTGGTACTTTAAAGATTTATTTTTTACCAAATTTTAATGATTCTTTTACTAATTAACTAATGTTAACTTGACTCGGTTCGTCTTTTCATATTTGCCTCTCACAATTCCCTCCGTTAGAGAATATGCAGCAACATTCAACTGTTTTCATATTTCTCTCAAAACCACAATCCTCTCAATCCAGGTGATTCATGTTGCATTGAGAAGGCAATAACAAACTATCATATCAGTAAACAATGAAGATCTTATTTTGTAGACTATGGCATAAAAAAAACTTGATTTTAAGGCCCTGGAACGCATTGTTTGCAAATTATGCACGATGGTACACTGCATTGAGAGTAGTGCATGTGACAAATGCATCTATGCTTAATTCCCAAGTATGTAATACATTTATGAACTTCTAAGATTTCGACTTAAATATTCGTGATGCGGGGCCGGGGGGGGGGGGTTAATTATTTTGCCCAGTAGTACAATACACTTATTGGTTACTTTCTTATAAACTGTCAAAAAGGGCAACTTTCCTTAGGTAAGGTATTATATAGAGAGACACTCCTTTGTAATGTGAAGCAATCCATGTGTGACAATTGTTTTGAAAAAATTTAATAAAATTAAAAAAGAGTGGAACTGGGGAAGGGCACGGCTCCCGAATCGACCCCCTCCGAAATCCATGTTGTGTAAAACTCTCTTATTGCTTGTACTTAACATATGTTGAAGAGTCGACACTGATAGCGAATCGCCGAACGCTGAAGTTCGGCTATTTTACTGAACCGGATGAAAAGGAAATTGAATCTATTATTAAATAATCGATCATTAATAGACCTTCGTAGTTCCAATGGTGGCAGGATTTTAGACAACGGCTAGGTCGAATTTAATCGCTGAATAGAGGAGAAATCTAGCGGTCGGTCTTTTTTCCGTGGTTTCTCCGATCAACTCCAGGTGAATGCAGGAGCAGTACCGTAACAAAATGGCACGGTCCGCTCGCGCGATATTTCTTTCCTCTTCGTCCTATCCTCACTCCCGTACACACACATGACCCATTACACTATCACACTTGTCGGGAGAGAAGTTGGGTAGCTTAGAGCTCGTCCCAGCAGGGGCGGTGCCGCACTTGTGGGAACCCAGGTGGGGTAAATCCCCGATGATGTTTAGGTCGGCGCCGGATCGCCATCCAGCGGGAGATCACCGCCACCTCTCAAGAAAAACACGCAGTACAGGTACGGAAGTAAGTTAATTGCGTGTTTTTTGAGGGAGGCGTGTTTTCTGTTGCTAATCAATCGACAAGATCTTCGTATTTACGAGCTGAATGGCGTTTTGTTAGAATGCACGAGTTTCCTCAATAGTGTTTTCGCACCGCGTGAAATTAGAGAGCATTAATGAGAGCAGTTCTGTTAGAAATTGGAATCCCTTGTATCGCATCGTGTATCCCACATGCTGCTGGACCGAATAATTCAGGTGAAATAACGTATGCCGAAATTTTTCAAACGTAACATTAGCGTTGACGCACACGCGCAGGCGTCCGCTTGTCGCGAACGCTGTCAGTAGCTTGTTTGACGCCTTTGAAAAGCTCGCTCTTGCGGAGGTCGGTGCGAGCGAGCGGTCGCGCCGAGGGCCGTGGGCGCGGGCCCGGGGCCAGCGCCGCCCCCGAAGGAGGCGAGTGGGCGCGGGGGCCGTGGGCGACAAGCGAAGCGGGCCCGGCCCGGCGCGGCGCGGCGCGGCGCGGCGCGGCGCGCGCTCCAGTCGCGCCCGGCCCGCGCCAGCTCGCGCCGCGCCGCTCGCTGCTCACCACGCCAGGGTTCGCCTCTCGACCATGATGCGCTGTGAGCTCGTCACTCTTTTTTTTTTTCTTTTTTTCCCCCCAACAGTTCCGTTGCGCCAAATGTTTTGATCTGCAACTGCAACTTTCGCAACGCTCTTGATTCGTCTGTATTGCCCTTTAATAATTACTTTCCGCTGATGCGACTTAATTTATTATAGAAAGTTATTCACAAGTGCCAATTAATTCTAGTGCTTTACTTAAAGCTTAACATTAACAAGTAATAATACTAACAAATGAAAGGAAGGTGGTTGTAGATAATTTCTTCTAAATCTTGTAATGTAAAGAAATAACCCAACGTGTGTACTAAAACTATGTTTGTCTGTTATTACAGTAATTTGAAATAAATTATACCGTTGGGGCTTCTATTACGGTGGAAAATAATTCTTATGCGGTGTATCTTGAAGGTCGTTTTCGCTTGTAGCAGTGGCAAATTCGGGAACAATTTACGATCGAAGACAGCAGCCCTCAATCTCGCCCATCAAGAGGTTGCTTTAGCATGCCCCGTATGAAGAGATTGCACTGTGTAAATATTACGCTAAGCAACAACTCTGAATTGTGCGCGAACAATAGCGTTTAGGCCTACGTTTGAAAAATTTAGGATTACGTCATTCGACCTGATTTATTGTGTCTTCGAGCCTTACGATAAAGTGTCACGATAATGGGTGTTTGGAACCACTTCTATTAACTCACTTCTTAGAAGGAAAACTGTGCCGAAAGCAATCAGCACGTGAAACGTTAAATGGTCACGTGGTTACCTGTTAGCGGTTTACGCCACACAGTTTCACGCTGGGCAAAACGTAATCCATATGTAGTCGGTTCTCGCTCTTTATTCTGAGAGGTACTGCACCTAGAAGAACGAGAATTGTCAAAGAAACTGTTATTCTTTGGACCAATGAAAAAAATCAGTTGTTGTTATATTTATTTATATATATATATATATATATATATATATATATATATATATATATATATATATATATATATATATATAATAACAGAATTAGAATAATTATAGAAGAAAGGTTTCAAAACAATTAAAATAAATTCTTGTAAGATGGATGGTCAATGAAAAAGGGTATTAAGCGAAAAGATTGCATTTCAATATTTTCTTTGTTGAATTCTTCTTTTTTTCCTCCTCCTCCTTATTTTTCTTCTTTTTTCCTTATTCTTTTTATTATTATTTTCTGCTTTTTTCTCTTTTTCCCCTTTTTCTTCTTCCTTCCTCATCTTTCTCGTTCTTCCCCTTCTTGTTCCTCGTTCCCCTTCTTCCTCCTTTTTTCTTCTTCCTTATTGTCCTTTCTCTGTGTGGTGGGCTTGCAAGTTTTTCACGGTTTTCAAACAGAATGACTGACTGTCAATTTTTACTATAGGACAAATATTTCTTTTTGATGTAAAAAAATGGAGAACTCCAAATGATCGACTTACTCTCAAAATTGTAGAGAAGGTATTCTTTTTTTAATGACGATCGAACTTGGAAATTTATTTATTTATTCATTCATTCAACTTGTTGAGAGACTTTTCTGCAAATTGGTTGTTTGCATCATCAGGTGTTATAATAAAAATACAAACATTTTACAAACTACTTTTTGAAAGGTTATATCCAAGAGAGAATTAAAGAAAATAGTTCATATTGCCGGCTGAGATAGCCAAGTTCACTAAGGCTGAAGAGTTGTAGCTGCCTTGTGCCTGCAGGGTCATGAGTTCGAATCCCGCCTGGGACATGTTTGTATGTGTCTGTATACGGTTGCCCCCATTGTTAATTACAGTGGTTGCTATATGACCTTACTGGTTGAAAAGTAACCTTACATAAAAGAAGTTCATAATAATTACATCATAAAAATTAAATTGTGATCATCAGTGTTAAACCAAAGATTACAATAAATTAAAATAGAAAGAAATTGACAACAAAATACCAAAACTGAAAAAAGTTTTTAAAATTGAAGAAGAAATAATAGGAGGCACAAATCCAGGAGGACTCGCCCATTAAAAGTGTAAATTGATTCAAGATACTGTGCCACAATGGTCATTATGTAATTTGTATTAGTAAGAAACCTCCAGCTTTGCACACACCCTTCAAATGAGACTGTGTGAATGAGGTGTGATAGAGGGAATGGATTAAAAAGGAAACAAAGCAGAAAGAGAGAGAAAAGAGGGTTATGTAATCAATACAAAAACAAAGTGCATTAAGTGCAGGAAATGTTACAATCACATTAGATAGATAGATATTGATTGAAGTTCGCTTTTTTAGATAATGCTCGGTAGCAAACATAATTACGATTAGAATTAAAACAATTACAAAACTATTACGAATATTTACAAATAAAATTACAATTAGAATTCGAGATTGATATCCTAGTTCTAATTAATTTTTAGTTATCTCTGAATTGACGTACAGCTAATCTATCACTTCACTTCAGTTCACTACACTACACTGCTCTGCATGCCCTTCCCCTCCCCCCTCCCCCATTATCACAAGAACATGCAAGTATGTTAATTTCTGTATTTGAATTAATTGTACTGCATATTTTTATGTTAAGACATTCTGATACAAGTCTTGGATACTTCATTATCTAATATCTTCGAGTTCTCAAAATAAGAATTGTGCAAGGGGTTCAATCTGTTGAGATATAGAATTTAATTTGGATAGTGATTACTTAATATTGCTGGCATGCTCATTGATATGTAATTTTGACTAATGTTTTGTTTGACCAATGTACACTAGAAGGTACACAATATACCACATTCTCCCTCTCATTTCTCATCTCTCCCCATTTCATTGCAAATCTACTTTGTTGCACTCATTACTAAATTTATTGACAAATTCAGGGACACATCAATATTATTATTCTCTTTTTGAACTATCAGAAACAGTTATAATATTGTCAAATGACTGACTATCTCTAGGTGCTATTTATAAAGGTCATTGGATAATTGTTGAACATAATGAAATGGTTTCAGAGAGTTCATTTCCGTTTCATTTGTATCCCCCTTCTCCCATTTCTCTTGGTGGGTTTTTATTGATTTTTATTGACACAAATTACATAACGATGATTGTGGTGCATTGTCTTGAATCATTGTATTCTTAAAGCTTTTAATGGGTGAGTACACGTGGCTTCGCCTTGTGTACTAAATTATTTTCAATTTTAAAACTGTTTACATTTTAATATTACATTGTTAATATTTATTGTCAATTCTTTGTATTGAAATTTATTGTAATGTTTAGGTTTTAACAGTGTTGATCACAATTTCATTTTTATGTAAAATAAGTTTGTATTTCTATAATAGCACCAGAAGATGCAAGCAATCTGTTCGCAAAATGTTGTGATCCCAACCAATTCAATGAAGGAATAAATAAATAATTGAATAAATAAATTAAGCTTGATTGTCATTACAACTAAGGGTACTTTTCATTAAAATATTTCTTTCTTTAATAATATTAAAATTTTCTTTCATCCATACACATTTGATAATAGTAACTGCAAAGTATATGATCCTTATACTTTCTCGTATACATCCGTCTGTCCGTCCGTCTACCTATCCGTTCGTCCGTCCGTCTATCCGTCTGTCTATTCGTCCGTCTGCGCGACCTATCCGTCCGTCCATCTATCCGTCCGTCTGTCGACCTATCCGTCCGTCCATCTATCCGTCCGTCCATTTATCCTCCGCCCATCTATCCGTCCGTCTATCTGTCCGTCTATCCGTCCATCTATCTATCTGTCCGTCTATCCGTCCGTCTGTCTATCTGTCCGTCTATCCGTCCGTCTGTCTATCTGTCCGTCCGTCTGTCTATCCGTCCGGCCGGCCGTCTGTCTATCCGTCCGGCCGGGCGTCTTGTCTATCCGTCCGGCCGTTTTGTCTTCCCGTCCGTCCGTCTGTCTATCCGTCCGTATATCCGTCCGTCTGTCTATCCGTCCGTCCGTCTGTCTGTCCGTCCGTCTGTCTGTCTGTCCGTCCGTCCGTCTGTCTATCCGTCCGTCTGTCCGTCCGGCCGTCTGTCCGTCCGTCTGTCTGTCCATCCGTCTGTCTGTCCGTTTCTGTCTGTCTGTCCGTCAGTCTGTCCGCCCCGTCCGTCTGTCCGCCCGTCCGTCTGTCCGCCCGTCCGTCTGTCCGCCCGTCCGTCTGTCTGTCCGTCTGTCTGTCCGTCTGTCCGTCTGTCTGTCCGTCTGTCTGTCTCTCCGTCTGTCCGTCCGTCCGTCTATCTGTCCGTCCGTCTGTCTATCTGTCCGTCTGTATGTCTGTCCGTCTGCCTGTCCGTCTGTATGTCTGTCCGTCTGTCTGTCCGTCTGTCCGTCCGTCCGTCCGTCTGTCTGTCTGTCCGTCTGTCTGTCCGTCTGTCTGTCCGTCTGTCTGTC
>BLKR01011259.1:0-35710 GCA_011170035.1 Teleogryllus occipitalis
CAATATTATTTTCAGTTCATTTATTTCACAATTGATAATAGTTCTCAATTATTGATACAAGACCTTTTGTGTAGACTTCTTTTTGCAGATGTGAATGAAAATTAGTGGTATGGAAAGGGTATTTGGATATTCACCGCCTCTCGTTTCTGTTTCATTACATTGAAGCTGTTCAAGTGTTAGGACTTTCATTATTGGGTCGTTTATTGTTGGGACTTCATAGGTGCTATACAAGTAACTTGGGGGAGAGAAGCCACAGCGTTGTCTTTTAGCAGGCTTTGGATAATTTTGCAATGGCTCAGATTGGAAACATAAGTTATAATTGTAATTATATAAACAAAGTTCTCTTTTGCATTAGAGCTATCGCAATTTATATTAGACTGTGTGACGAGATGATTATTTGTAAGTTGCAACTAGTGTACACCCTTTGTAGAAATATTCTGAGATAGATCGCAAGGATGTACGCTTAAAACCACCAACGAAATAGCTTCAGAGAGTGGTGCAAGGGGGTTCCATTTTGGAAGATCCAAGTCTATCCTCTTTCAATTTCAAGCTCTATTCCTCATTCAATATAAGGAATAGGTTATTCATCTTAAATATTCAGGAAAAATGTCGAGAACTCACAAAATATTAATAAAATAAATGTCATTATCCACCTTCAATATTCAGCTCCCTTCTCGATTTTTAGAAATCAACAATAATATGACGAGCCAAACGCAAACAGTCCACAACACCCCAAGTGTTAGTTACTGATTATTTAAATGTAAGGAGGATTGACAGCCATCAACTGGAACGCGATTATCCAATAGGAAGCGTCGTTGCAATTACACATTTTGATATTGAAGTTCCCGTTTAGATAAACGCGTCCCAGCTGATAAAAAGTCAGTTCGCCTTACATTTAAATAAAGTATAGGAGGTGACAGTTTTCGCCGTGAAATGGCGCTTTTCGATTGTGTGGCTGTTGCAAGCGGCTCTAAATATAGCGAGCAGATTGATGGTTATTAACACTGAAATTTCATACAAATTACATTGCATGATGTGTGTTAAATAACTTTTCGCTTATTATGTCAAAAGTTTGTTCTTCAAATATTCCTGTTAAATTCCACTCGGACATCGTAAATTCTCAGATAAATCCCGACGTCATTTCACGGCTTACCATTTCCATTGCACGCGTGGAATTATCTACTATAATTTCTGAAACTCACTATGATCTAAAGGTTATCTATTATCTTGCTTCATTTTCCTCCTGTTAACTGTACGAAATATTTTAATGTTCTTCTCGTTCCATTTATTAAGAGTAAATTGTGTGTGTGTGTGTGTGTGTGTGTGTGTGTGTGTGTGTGTGTGTGTGTGTGTGTGTATCGGCTTTCACATCTTAATAAATTATGTTGAAGCAGTATAAATCCTCTGGTAACTTATAATAAGTGAAAAAAGTCACAAATAAAATCGAATGTTTCACTAGTTTCATTTTAAAAAATCCCATGTTTTCCTATGTTCCGTGGAGTCTAAACTAACTGTAAAAAGAATACAATTTTCTAGTGAAGAGACTAATGAAATTATATGCAATAGGCAAATGAAAACTGAGTGCAATTAAAGTAGAACACTTACCCAAAAAGTATAGATAACATTTCATAAAAACAGACTATACGTGCATGATCTGGAAAAGAACTAAGAAAGATGCAACATTAAGCAATAGTGGTGTGCCATGCATGGGAGAAAGGTAGGACATGGAAAGAGGGAGGTCCAGAAGGAAAGCCTTTAAAAATACTTAAACTACTTTTTGTGTCATAAGGTTCATTAAGTCCGTAAAATTTGCCATAAAAGTCTTAAATATTTTTAGGTTTCCTAGTGTTCCTTTTCTTATCTTTATTTTATTAATGGAGAATTTTGAAATTATCGTTTGAGTAAAAATCTTATCAATCAAATGCGTGTAAAAAGGTAGAATTTCTAAATTTCAGCTCCAACATCTGATGTTTTCATTTCATCTGCAATAAACGTTTTTTCTAACCGTTTGTCCCACATAAGAAGAATTATTCTTAACGTTTTATAACATGTATCGTATTTTGAAAGGAAATTTTGAGGAAAATTGTATTATGTAAACGAAGACTTCTTTTTGTTCCATTAGTTATTATAATGTATGAGTGCCGTAATCATTTTTTTCCGTGGTTAAAATAATATTTGATTTGTTGTATAAATCAATATATGAAAAAGTAACCTGGAATACTATGTTAATCTAAGGATAATACAGCAAATGTAAGTTGGTTTATGATGTAAGTGATCATCCCCTCTCCTATATACCTCCCTCTATTTCAATATACTGATAAATACTATAGTTATATTACGTAATAGGTACACTAACATTACTGCTAATAAACATAATTTCAATGGATTGATGTATGGGGAGTTATTACATAATTTTTATAATGTATTTTCACAACAAAATACATGAAATTTAGTAAGCTTAAATACCAAACGTTTTGTAGAAGCATACACCAGGAAATAAAAACGAATTACATTTTTAATCTTAGAATCAGCCCTCAAGATAGTCATGAAGTTCAGAGGGGAGCATTCCTCAGGCACTAGTTTTCAATTTTTAATGAAGAGGTTGAGGATGAAGAGGTTTAATGAAGACCGATACAGCGCTCTCACGGTCACCAACCTTTCAATACTCACTGAAGAGTGTCTTGGTATCCCATACCATGAAGGATGAAGAAGCACATTTTGGTGTGATTATTTCTTTTGTTCTTTTTCAGCACGACCCTTTAAATGTCTGCTATTTCTCGTCTCTCGTATGAAATAAAATCAATGCATCATGATTTATAAAACGATTTCGATAATAGAGTATATTGTTTTCACATAAACGTCGATATAAATTCAGTTCCCTATTTGGCTTCCAGGAACTAATTGTAAACTCATTCTCCGCAACATATTCAAGACAGTTAATAGACTAGATTGTACGTTAAATACAGACCTATTCAAATTTGCTTGTCAACATCACAAAATATATATAGGTTCATGCCACAAGCAATCGATTTCTTCCGTTGTGTTTATGAATGCTAGCTTCATTTCAATATCCGCTTTGACAAAAATAGAACTGTGACGCCGAAAATAGATTTGTATTTGCTTACAGCTCATTTCATCGGCCCTCCCATCCATCATTATTCTGCAAGCCTACATCAAAGCACCTGAAAAAAAGAATATTGCATTTAATGCTGGCAGTTGGTTCTGACAAGGTTTCAAAAGGGTAAACTATACAATTTTTTTCCTCTAAAAATAATAATCTCGCCACATTGTTATTGTATATTAATATTATTTAATGTCTTACAACTTCAACACACGCAAAAAAAATCCCAAAACACTTTGTTATCCTCAAAAATGTTAAATCAATTCTAAAAAAACTCAAAACGGAGTTAAATTTACTGTCAAAAATAAATTATTGTTGATTATATTCGTTTAGAATATCATGGACAACGCTGTCTATTTATTCAACGAAAACGAGTCGTTACAGCTTAAGGAGAAAGATCGTAGGTACCCATCAACTTTTATTTGCTTTATTGTTGCTAGACAAATCGCTAACTCCCGTCGTAATTACTTGCTATTCACGAAGTTTATACTCAAGATTGAGTATATTGCAAGATTGAGCGTTACACAGCAGAGTGATCTCATGTAATGACTCTGCTAGACTGCTGACGTCGAGGTGTGAGGTCTGCGTTTCGTCAGAGATCTTTGTCATGGTCCCTATCACTATTGCGGCACTCCTGACTCTCCGTTTCTAGAGTGTCTCCGACGTTACGGATCTCGATATTTTGTAATACTTCCGATTGCTTTCGCTTTGTAAGAAAAAACAGAATTATAACGAGGTTTCGTAAATAATACCTTCATTCTTGAGATTTGTTGTTGTTTTATTATTATTATTATTATTATTATTACTATTATTATTATTATTATTTATTAAATTGAAAACCTCATACTATCCAATAATGTATAATTACAGCTTTCTGCATTGCTTGAATAATTCTAAAATGCGTATCGATCTGTTGTGTTCTATTGACAGCAGCTTATATACAACTGCAGTCTTTAAAATTGTAACGGGTGTGACAATTGTTCAAATCGTGTCTTTTTTTCGATTTCCTAACTGCATATAATTCTCTCTTGGAAAGTATTTCTACTGTGGCTGCCGTTACAACCATTAGTATTATGTGTGGAAAGCTAGAACGGTGCCCGCTCGTGCGCGAATGGGCCTTTCAAGTTGTGTCCCCGAACACGGCTGGAAATCCCGGCGGGAACTCTTGTAGCGAGTTCGACCAGTGTGCGTCGCAGCGGCTGCAGCGACACGGCTCTTCGTCGCGGACGCGTTTGAACACTCACGAAGTTAAAAACTCCGGCGCTTGACGACACGGTCCCCTCGACGCCATTATTTCTCAGCCACCGCAGTCTCCACCTCTAAGTTCACTCTCACTCGCCCTTGCCGTCGCCCCTGTTGCCGCTCCCCTCTGCTGGTGTTCCGTTCTATTCTCACCCTCACTCCGATCAACACCAGGCGAGTGCCGGAGCAGTACCCTAACAAACGGGCCACCGATCGCGCGCGATCTTTCCTTTCTCTTCCTTCTCCTATCCTCTCCTCTTACATACACTTACACTAACATACACTACAGTACCACATATTCCGGGAGACCGGTCGGGAGCTTAGAGCTTGTCCCGACTGGGGCGGTGCCCCGCTGGTGGGAGAGTCCTGGTTAGGGGGAAACCCCACTAGTCGACGGTAGGTCGGCGCTGGATCTCGCCATCCAGCTGGTAAAGATTAACACCACCTCCCGCGATAAACACGCACCCTACACTTACGGGACTAACCACCTTGGCCAGTTGACGGAATCACTAACCAATCAATTGAAAAAACCTACCGCCGTACCCTTCCGAACCTCCCTCCTTCCAAATGGATCCCGCCCTCCTCAATCCCCCGCCAACAACGTGGACGCGGGGACGGGAGCGATGTGAACAAGGACACTGCGCTACGGGAGAGGGAGGGGAAAGGGGGAGGCGAAGGGGGCGGGGAAAGGGGTGACAGCTGCGGCCACGGATCACTAGTGGCGGTATAACAGCGAAGAGAAGAGAAAGCAAGAGAAGGGAAGAGAATGCTGGAACTGTGAAGGACGATGACGTTACCGGCGGGAGTAGACGCTAGAAACAGTAGAGGAGCGGGGAGACAGCGGAATGAACGTGTTCGCTTGCAAGAGAAGTGGAAGGGATGGGGGAAGTTCAAGCACCAATTAGCGTTTATATGTCAGAGGATGGTAGAGGTTTTGCTGAGAATCAGGTTCTTAGAGCTGAATGAAATGCTCGTTTATAACTTTTGTATCTTGAATTTTAATTGTCATTATTATTTTTAATGAGTTAATGACATACATTTGTGATGACAAGTTGCAGTATAAAGAAACGAATGACATGTAGATCTGTGTGTGTGAACGTACTTCAGGGTATATTAACTTCAAAGGCCTTCATAGTACGTTGAAATCTCGGTAATATCGGATTTTTATCATAAGTTATGTGTCTCTTTTGTGTCGAATTCCGATACTTGAATCAGAATCCAAGAGATTGCCTGATCTGATCGGTTCTTTTAACATAAATTTCAATAGTATTCTAGAGCAATACTTCATATGGTTCACAGAATACATTCGATCCTTCCTTTCTCAATGTAAGTGCTTCAATGACTTTTCAAGGTTCATAATGAGTCGTAGCACTGTAGGAATAATATGATAATGAAATGTTAGTGAAACGTATCAAGTGGTGTTGGGGGGATCACAAAACGGAGGTAGTGACAAGATCTTGATGTGGCAAATGTGAGTTTTTCTCTCCCCGCGTGTGCTGATCCGTGGCATAATGAGGCAGCTCCGGCACTATCTTGGCCCGCACCTTGTCAGTATTCACCGTCGCGGGGCTACGGCCTCGTGATGGCGGTCGAGGCGGAGGCTATAAAAACGGCGGGCGGCGTGTCGACGGCGGCGGCAAAACCCGCTGGCAGCGCTCCGCGGCGGGGATCGCAGTTCCGACAGCAGCAGCAGCGGCGGAGGCGGCGGCGGCGTCAGCGGGCGAGGGTGGCGAGGGGGGCGAGGCCTCGCCCCTTTAAGCTCACGAGCGCCCGAACTCGAGTTGCTGGCGCCGGCGCCCTCTACTTTGTCGGGTAACCGGAGCCGCTGCCGGAGGGCGCAGGGCGTGCGCGGTGCGTGGCGCGGAGCGGCGAGGCGGGGTGGGGAGGGGCGGGGAGGGGCGGGGCGTGTCGCGGAGCGGCGGGGCGGGTGGGGAGGGGCGAGCGCCGTCGCGACCGCTTCATTCCCGCTTCGCTGCGCGCGGTCGCGCTCGCTAGCACCGCCCCCACCCCCGCCCCCATCCCGCCCCCGCTCTGCCTCACCTCCGCCCTCCAACACCGCGGCGCAAGACCAAAGTGCTCATCCCGCCCCCTGGCTACCCAGGCCGCAGCTAAATTAGTCGGGAAAGGCACGCATGTCGCTGCCATGTGCGAACGCGGCATAAAAAGTCTTCGTATTAATAAAATGGGAGATTCAGTGATAGTTCTGTATCTACAGAATTCAAGACTTCAATGTAATATTCTGTCTTGATGTTTTGTATGTATTCGTTTAAAGGCTTTTTACATAGGAAATCCTCCTTCTTTTACTATTTAAAAAGACTTCAAGTGACAGAAAGTAAATTTATCTAAAAAAACTAACACGAATATGATGAGTACTTTAATTGAATCTCTACATATTAGTATTATTTTTGTATTCTTCTCTTTCGTTTTTCAATTCAGTTACTTTAGTATTATTCACTGACAGTATTGCAATCATTTTAAAAGTGAATTACAGTTTTATTCATTTATAAAAAGGAACGTAGTTATCATTTCAAAGCCCTGCCAAATAGTATTCCTGCTGGAAATATAATTCTTCAGAAATGATGTATTGAATTTTAGTTTTGCAATAAGCAAAGCGTACTCTCGACGTGAGCCTACGCTAATTAAATTCGTGAGTGATAAAGTGGCGCGGTTACCGGCCCAATGATTTCGCACAGCCCGCATCACTTATGCTCTGTGTGGGATGTGAGCGTGCGGTTGCTCTGTCCTCACTCCCAAACGGATTGCGAACTGTCGCGCGAGCGTTTCGGGATACAACCTGGCATTTATTACGCGTTACGACATTAGAAAGGCGTTAATTACACAGAGCTCAGCGCACAATCGTCATTTTTATGCGGCATTAGAGTAACAAAGCAACGATTAACCGTTCCTGCTGTAATTTATGAAATAATTATACACGAGAAACAAGGACAACGAGCAAATGCTTCGTATAATTTCCTGACTTTCATTTAATTAATGTGTAAGAAAGCAGTTTCAGAACAAAGGTTGCTAATTATAAAGTTGAAATGTTTCAAGTTTGAAACTCACTTCTCGTCTCGTCGGTTTTTTTGTACAAAAAATAGCAAAAAGGTTACAATGCAAGAATATCTGCATCCAAATCTGTTTTGAATCTCTGAAAGGCATACGAACTGAAAGAAGGGGAAAACGGAGAATAAAACATTCTCGCGAACAATTAAAATGATGCAGCATATCTTTGGGACCCGCATGCGTTCACTCCCGCTCTCCAGTTCTCCTCTACAGGTGCAAAATCTGTTATTCAGAACTCGCAGGATTATGAAATTCAAATTGAAGTGCCGCACCGGGCCGCCTGTTCAGAATACGAACGCCTCTGCACAGGTGAGTGTCGGCTGGCGACAAGGGGATAGAGGGTGGGATCCGAACGACGTTGCTGATAAATTTGAAACATTGCATTAGGACTCAAAGGACAATACGGTACAAGTTTAGGGTCCATGTTTCCTTTCTTCACTAGAAACACATTCAATAAATAAACATGCTTGGCTTAGTAAACCAATGCTCAGTAAAATAACAACAGTACACATTAAAGTGTATGATGAAAAGATCCGCAACATTCGAAGCCAAGACCGGTAGAAAGTCTAAAGTTTAGTCAAATCACCACTGACTCTACGATCATTCTAATTCCTAATGATACATGTAGTCGCTATGAAAATGTCTAACACATCAAACTAACCACAAATGGGCGGGTGTTCACGTTGGCAGTGAGTGTATCTCGAGGCGCAGCTTTCGTAGCAGCGCGATCGTCTGCCTCGGCCACCGCCTCCGGCGCGTGCGAGCACGAGAACCGTCAAAGCCGCTGCACGCAACGATCCAACGAGCCAACGGCGTGGGCGGAGCGGAGCGGGGGCGGGCGGCGGGCAAGCAACAGGTCCCACAGGCAGCGGCGATCGGCACCCCGCCCCGCCCCCTCACCCAGCCATAACGCCCCGCACTCGCTCCATTCCGCTTAGCCCCACTCCGCCTCGCATCTCCCTGCCTTGTTCCACAACGCCCCGCCACGCATTCTTCCCCACCTTAATCCGCTCCATCAATCCGCTCCTCTCGATTCGTCCCTCTCAATCCGCCCCCTCTCAATCCGCCCCCTCTCAATCAGCCCCTCTCAATTCGCCCCCTCTCAATCCGCCCCTCTCAATCTGCCCCCTCTCAATCTGCCCCCTCTCAATCCGCCCCTCTCAATCAACCCCCTCTCAATCCGCCCCCTCTCAATCAACCCCCTCTCAATCCGCCCCCTCTCAATCCGCCCCCTCTCAATCCGCCCCCTCTCAAACCCCCTCTCAATCCGCCCCCTCTCAATCCGACCCCTCTCAATCCGACCCTCTCAATCAATCCGACCCCTCTCAATCCGACCCCTCTCAATCCGACCCCTCTCAATCCGACCCCTCTCTTAATCCTCCGCCCCTCCTAATCCGCCCCCTCTAAATCCCCTCTCAGTTTCCACCGTCTCAATCCGCATCATCCCAACCCAGTGCGAAACGCCCCTCAGCCCCGCGCTGTCACGCTAATACACGCTAAGCCCCTCTCATTGTCCTGTTCTTTGTGGTTTCGTTCCACCCGCTATCGCCCCGTGTCTGCGGGGAACTGCCTCGAAAATGCCCTCGCTCTTCCTCCGCCGCGCTCGCTCAGCGCCTCTCTCCATCTGCCTGACCGCTTCTCGACCGGCGCGACCGCCCAGCTCTCCACACACCACCCGACCTTCCGCCAGCAATCCCTCGTCCGACCCCTTCCCATCATCCCTTCGAACTCAATCCACCTTGGCTACCCATGCCATGCGAACCACCAGTGAACTTCATCCGACTGTCAAATAAACCTCACCGACCACATCGACCTCCTATTCACACGCTCCCCTTTCAGACAGCCTTGTCTCTTCCCCAGTTCATTTGCCTACCCGCCCACCTCGCTAGTTCTTTCCAAAGAACGATACCCCGTCTCCTCACGACCACCCCTACAGCTGCTTGCGAGATCCATCTCTCTCGCCTTTCCTTTCGCAGCACGGCGTCGTATTCTTTAATCTGGCCAGACATTTGGGCCGGCGAAGGACGGCAGCGCGTTGTGCGGCGGGCGGCGCGGGGTGCTGGGGCCGGGGCCGGGGCCGGGGCCGGTGGCCGGAGAAACGGCGGGTGGCGGCGGAGCCTGTATTGATTGGAGGCACGCGGCGGTGGCGGTGACGGCGGGGCGTGGTGGGGCGTGGCGGGCGCGGCAAGAGTGGCGGCAGCGGCTGCCGCGCCTTGGTGCCTCAGCTGTGCTGCGGTCTGCCCGGGCCCAGGCGCCGGCGCTCGTGCCCGTGGCCCCACCCGTCTCCACCCCGCCCCGCCCCGCCCCGCCCCGCCCCGCCCCTGCCACGCCTCGCCCCGCCCCTGCCACGCCCCTTCGGCACGCGCCTGCTCGGTGGCGTCCGACTCTTGCACTCCACGGCGCGCCGCCCCCCGCCACGCCACGCCCAGCCCCGCCCCCACCCCGCCCCACCCACCCGTGGCCCGGGTCCGCCGCCGCCGGCGCGCGCGCGCGCGCACGCCCCTGCCCTTCGCAGCCCTCCCGTCTGCCGGAGGCAATCGTATTAGCAGACTCCCGGTGTCCAAGGCACTCCAACAAGTGCCCCATTTCGGGTTTCACGTGCACTTTTTCGCCCTTCGCAGTTTTCATGACAATTTTATCCTCGCACGATAAAGTGCCAGTGAATACTCTATGTCAGACGAAAAAAATCTGGTTTAGCAAAATATCATATTCTTGATAAATGATAAGTTATCTGTTGTTGACTATATTTACAATAGATCTTCCTCCAGAGCACAGTAGCATCTTTCACTTCGCGATGCTCGTTCCTTCCCAAAACGCCTCTCTCACCGCTCTTTCTCGATGTATCTGCTTTACACTTTCCCCGCTGCAACCCGCCCAACTTTACTACCTTTTCCGTCCAAACATCCACAACCCCATTTTCCGGGCCTCTCGCACTGCTACACCGCGCCACGCACATTTCCGCGATACCTCGCCCGAACACTCACACTGCACTCGTCGCCACGCCCCCTTCAGTCAGCCGTCTCACCCCCACCCCCATTCCAAGTCTTCCCTCGACACCGCTACTCTCGCTACTCCCATACTTGCCACCTCTGTCAGCCTTCGCCCCTTGACGCCCACCGGGAGCGGTGGCTAAGTGCATCAACTGATGTCACTGCAGTGCCTCCGACCGGGAGGCTCTAGGTTCGAGTCCCTACGGGCGCAGGATTTTCTACACTGACCAGATAGCTTGGTGGTGTTGTCGCTGTCTGGAAAAGAATTCTAGCGGCCGGCTGCTCTGATCGGTAGTTTTCCGTGGTTTCTCCGATCAACACCAGGCGAATGCCGGAGCAGAACTCTAACAAGCGGGCCAAGGACTGCACGCGATCGTCCCTTCCTCTTCCTTGTCCTATCCTCACCACTTACACACATACGTACGTGCAATACACTACCTCACATCTCAGGAGACTGATCAGGAACTTATAGATTGTCCCGGCTGGGGTGATGCCCCGCTGGAAGGATATATCCCGTTGAGGTGAACCTCCCTAGCCGATGATAGGTCGGCGCCGGATTTCACCATCCAGCTGGGAAAGATCATCGCAACCTCTCGAGGGGAAAATATGTACTACACTTATGGAACGAATGATATTATCAGTTGACGCTCCCGGGACCAATGGCCTTAGCATTTGATGTGCACAGAATCACCAATCAATCAATCAAAATCCTTTACGCCCGCCAACTCCGGAACACCCCAGCCTCGCCACTGGCACGACCCGCCCCCGTCCAGACCCTCCGCGTGGCCCCGCCCTTCCCTCGCTCTCACCCTCCTCGCCGCCGCCGCAGCCATCGCTGACTCTGGCCGCGCGGTGCGGGCGCCCGGAAAATACGAGCGCCATAGTATTCGGATTCCTCAGAGGGGGAATGGATTTTTTTCTGCCCACGGCGTGCGCCAAACACGGTTTCTCATGCTTGTATTCTGTGAGCAAGACTATTTTGTTTTGTAATGAATAGTTTGCGGAAAATTACGAAGAGTGGTGCAAGAGTTAATCATTGCGAAGCGTGTACGACGCATCTTTTGCACATGTTAAGTTAAAAAATGGAATGCGCAAAACTTGCGCGAGGTGATTCATGCGGTCATCTTATGTCGCCCACGCATTTTGTTTTCCTCTTCATTTCTCGATGTACAAGGGCAATCGCTAATCAACAACATATGACTGCTAAGTGAACGAAATCTAAAACATATATACGAGTTTTTTTATATTCATGCTGTAATACTTATCTACTTATCCGATCGTGAAGTTCTGTTTGCTATCGAAACAATATATTAATATTATACATTATTTTAGAAGATAGAGAAAATATTATTTCAAAACTCTAAACCAAGTTAAAAATAAATTCGTAGTTCCGTTAAAATTTGAATGAGTTCTGCGAAGATCCTGCGATTTAAGAATTTATTGACACTTTATCTTTCGACACTGTTTCCACAAGAAAGATAAAATGATCTCGAAACATGTTTTGATACACATTTAATGTTTCCTTTGAGTCGTTAGAAATTGTCAATTATTCCTGATAGAGTTCCATTATACCGTGGTAATCTGCCCGTGTTCGTGAGTCCATCAGTTACTCAAGGTTAAACCTCTTCAGGTCCTCCATGAGAAATTCATGTTTCAATGAACGCTACTATTAGGGAACTGGCATTATTCCCAGAATCTTCACTAGACATTCTAAGAGTTTTCTCTAAAAATACGTGTTAGAGTACCTATGGAGATGACAAATAGCTCATTTGATTCATCTCGACTGTCAAATTGATTGGTACCATTTTAGTTGAATCCTTATGTGATGATATGAAATATTTTTGAAAGTGCATGTTTTATGGGGATTTCAAGACACCTGCAAGTGGTGAAACGCTGTCCGCTAGTTATTCTACATTCACTTTCAGGACATGATTTATCAGGTTGATGATAATTAAGATATATTTAGTCTTCATTGTTATTGAATCTTACCATCGATTCGAATTTTACTATCGATACCAAGACCTGACTATCGACTTCCGATACAACCTCGACCGGACCCACCGGGAGCGGTAGCTTAGTACATCAACTGATGTCACTGCAGCGCCTCTGACCGGGACGTCCTAGGTTCCCACACCCCACGGCAGCAGGATTTTCGACACTAGCTTTGCAGCTATGTCGAATTTAGTCGCTGTCTGGAGGAGAATTCTAGCGGCCGGCTGCTCTGATCGGTAGTTTTCTGTGGTTTCTCCGATCAACACCAGGCGAATGCCGGAGCAGTACCCTATGAAACGGGCCACGGACCGCGCGCGATATTTCCTTTCTCTTCCTTGTCCTATCATCTCCCTTTACACACACACACACACACACACACTAACAGGCACTACACTACCACATATTCTGGGAGACCGGTCGGGAGCTTACAGCTTGTCCCGGCTGGGGCAGTGCCCCGCTGGTGGGAGAGTCCTTGTTAGGGGGAAACCCCACTAGCCGACGGTAGGTCGGTGCCGGATCTCGCCAATCAGCGGGGGAATATCACCGCCATCTCCCGAGAAAAAACACGCACTACACTAACGGGACTAATGACCAAAGCAGTTGACGTGCCCGGAAACACGAAAAAATTAATCAATCAACCAATCGACCCGACCCGCAACCCGACTCTTGGCCCTATGCTCCCACTTATCCCCGATCTGCTCCCCGACTCATTCGCCCCGTCGTATTCCTCTCCCCTGGCTGCCCGTCGTCGGGAGCGGCGGCGCGGCCGCCGACAGGTGCGAAGAGGCCGTAAGCCGCAAAGCCCTCGCAAAGCGCCGGCCGTTCGCGGAGCCATAAATAAGGGCGACGGACGCGCGCTGGCGGGCCCTTGCCCTTCCTTCTCCCTCGCCGCGCCGCCTCCGCCGCTCAGCCTCACGGCGCCGCCTTCGAGCAGCCCTCCGCCCACCGCGCACGCGCGCCAGGCAAGGGCGAACTCTGCATAAAAACCGTCAAGAAATCTCATCGCCCTTCTACACTTCGAGCGGGAATTACTAATACGTTCATGAAAGTAAGTGACATGCAATTCAATAACAACGCTCGGGTGTACTTCAGTAAAAATAGTGTCATTTCCTCTTGATTCGTAGAAATGAAGCTGAAGAAGTTTGACGTAGATTTCCAAGGTTTTAAACACTCTAATTATCAATAACCAACCCTAGAATATTATTTTGGTTTGATACATGTCAATGGAATCAGGGAAATCCATATTAATTCTCACGATTCTCAGGATTTTTACTTCTAGGCCAACAATGACTGAGAATGTCTGAGTCAAATGCAAATGTTTCCGAAAGCTAATTTCAATCAATAAAAATGTAAAATAAATGGACTATTAGGATGTGCAGACATTCTCTCCCAGGCATCCGAGACCAGAACCTTCTGCCATTCCAACTGATGCTCAACTCAGACAGCTATAGAACCACACCTTCTATTCCTGACAATTTAACAAGCTTGTATAAAGTATAATTGCCATTAAAAGTAGAGATACACAAAATGGAGTGACTCAGACATTGAAGGCTATCAAGTGAAAGGCTGGTTCAGTTGTTGACCTCTGAATACAGTGTTGGCCCGCCACCTTCAATCGCTAGTGTGACAATGTGTGTGTTATTTCACTTCTTCACCTTTCATTTCAGAATATGAGTACAATTCAAGGCGGATCCTGAGCGTTAGGCAATTTGCCGTACGCTTGTGTCGATCGTGTTGCCTGGTAGTCATGCGAGCATGTTTATCTTGCACTGCTACCAAGGTCTAGTAGGCGATTGATTATATTCCTGAACATTATTTTTATTTCAATGTTCCTATTTTTACCGCTTCGGCAAGTCATTTCAAAAAAGTGTTGGTCGCTGAATAGATGCCATCCAACAATTACAAGACAATAAGACAGAAAGTTGACAATGGCCAACAAAACCCGGGTATGAGTGAACACAGCACTGTGGCGCCCGTCGTTGGGGCCGGCCTGCTGTCCTCTTATTGAATACCGCGGTGGTGGCTGTTGCGAGCACTTCGGACGGGCGCATAGAAATCCATTGCGGGTGCTCAGCTCGGCGCGGGCAGCCTCTTGTCTGGCGCTTCGTCCGTCAGGCGCCCATCCCCCCTCCCCTCCGCCACGACCCACTCTCATCCATCTGCCCTTCCCACACCCTCCCCGCCTCGCCCATCCAATCCCATTCCGCCCGCCGTACACGTCCCCGCCCTGTCCCACCACTAGACAAGTTGTCCCGCTCCGCTTTGCCCACACGGTACATTTCCTCACTTGACCACTCCCACCTCTTTCAGACACTCCCGACCCGCTCCGGTCCCATCCTGCCCGTCACGATGAGCCTGCCACGCCAATACCTTGTCGCACAGCACCACTCCGCTCCTTTAGATCTCTCCCCGCCCCACGCCACCACACCCCGCTCCGCCCCGCCCACTCCTCTCCACCAGCCTCGTTTCGCAGCATTCTGCCCGATTTATCTACAGATCTTCGATGGCGTAGTCCTCCTTTTCCTCACCACCGCACCCCGCCTTCTCCTTTCTCCCCCACTCCCTTTCTAAGTCTCTCTATTCGGCCACCTGCTCCCCGCTCCCCGTCACCACCCACATGTCTTTTCGGGGCTCTCTGCGCTCCGGAAACTCTGCTCCGCCCAGCACCGCCTCGCTAACACTGACCGTCCCGCCTCGTCTTTCTCCGGCTCTTCTCACCCCGCCCCTCCCTGTCCCGACTAGTTTGGCTCCACCCCGCCCGACTTTCCCCTGCACCGGGCATCTACTCCGCCCCGTCGTCCCCGCCCACAGCAGCGCAGCGGAGCGGAGCACGCCGGACTTTGCATTGTGCGCGGCGGGTCGTCACGTCGCCCATTGTGAGTGCGGGTTGGCGGGCGGGCGCGTGGGCGTGGGCGGTGTGGGCGGGCTGTGGGGCCGCGTGCTCGCCGCCGCGCCGGCCGCTGACCGCCGGCCCCCTGGGCCCGCCCGCATGCATAAACATTACAGGCGATTGTTTTGTGTCGTGGCGTGTGCCATCTCGCCGAGGCAGACACTTGGGATTAATGTTCGCACAGTTCCTTTCCCTTTTCTTTTAACCTTTTCTTTTGCATGCTTTAGTTCTTTTTTTTTTTTTTTTGCTTCCCGTACGATCCTCTGTTTCTCTCGATACTTTTCATTTTGTTGAATTTCTTTACTTTCATTATCTATTTTATCTGATCTTTCTTTTTTCTCGCAATTATTTTTCTATTTGAAAATCTCTACCTCTGACGGAAAGTAATTATTATGTTGAAAAAATCGTCTAGTTCTTTTTTATTATTGAGTTACCAGAATCTTACACGCTTCTTTTGTATAATTTTTTGACAGGAAATATATTAAAGTAAAAAACTTCTTACAGTTATCTCCGCAAATATTTGAAGAACTAAAAATAAGCGAAATTCTCTAAAATATTCTTGATAATGCATTTTATAGGTGTGGTTGCAAAAAGTCTAAACGCAGAATTTACATCAAAATTAATTTATAGTTCTCGACATATCTCAATTTAATAGTTTATAATTACCAAAATTGTTTGTAGAACTTTAAATAATACTTAAAGTACATCAAAAAGTAGAAAGAACTAGGACACATGGATATATTATTTGTAATATTTTTGCATATAATTAAAAGAACAGAGATACATCATGCCTCACACATCACTACGTCCCAGTCCCCCTATAGTAAAATATTAATCATATATCTTGTTTGTTTGTATTGTCGAAAGTGTGCAACATCTCAATTCCAATAAATAATAGTTTTCAGTGGCGTTACTTGATCAGCTGCCTGATAAACAAAAGGAAAAGCCAAACATGTCTAACGATGGCAGCAAACAGCTTAGTAATCCCATCGGCCGCGCTCGGAGCCTGCGCAAACAGAGGCCTGACCTTCCGGGCGGGAGCGAGCAGCCGAGAGGGGAGGGATGGGGAGCGTCTTCCGCGGGGGTCGCACACTGCTCCCAAGCCGCATATTTTGGAAATCAATCACTGATAAAGAATCATAAGCAATCAGAAAAAAATGGTCCCTCGTAACGCATTACTTCTTTGGAGGAACGAACCCAGAATGGTTCAGGAAGTAGAGCTGTTAAGAATAGGTTATTAATATTGCAACTGTGAACCATAGCCTATTGCAGCCTGTGGTGTGATAATGTATAGATTTTTTTCTAGGGCTTTCACCCTGACGAGCCAGTTATCCTTAACGTCCTGATGAGACGCGTATTCGACCATTTACTAGACCCCAACACACTTGAGGGCTCCTTTGATCAGGGGCCATCAGAACGCGAGGTCCTCCGTGACAACACATGCGTGAGAGACATGGGACAAACTACCCTACTATACGTGAGATACGCATAAAAAACGACACGTGCATTTTTGAAATCAAAAGAATACATTAAAATGCTGTACACAAATTTTGAGCGTTTTTTGAGAGAATTTTGTTTTTAATACTGTTTTCATATTTTCAAAAAATTGTACATGTCATGAGTTCAAGAACTAATTTTGAAGAATAAATATCATTTGAAGAAAAAATCTCTATCATAAATAATGTAGTGGTACGAGAGGGTTCAAAAAATTGTAAAGTTTTGCATTTTTCGAAAATTCAGTCGTAACAGTGGAAATTGGACATATGCCTTTCTTACAAGTGTATTTCACTCTATTCTTACAAGAAATTTAAAGAAACTAATGATGATACAGAATGGCACAGACTTTCTCGCATTAGTTGGTTTTCTAATATCTTTAGTCTACTCTATCTTTTCGATATTTCCCTACCTCCTCACCCCGCTGCTACCTATCGTCGCCGACGTTTTTTTTTCATAATATCTCAGTTTTTCCGTCCCCTAATAGAAGAATTGAAATGTCTGGAAGAATATTATAGAAGATTAAAACATATTCCTGTGTGCAATTTTCTTGGAAAAATTTGCATCCTTCTTGAGAAAATGTCGTTTGAGCGTTTCTGAAAATACAGAAATTTGCACTTATATTCAGAAAGACGTTTTGATTTTTCGAAGAAACTTCTTAGATATAATTTGGAGAACTTGTGTTCACAAATGCAATAATGCATGGAAAATTCCTATAATGTAAGTATAAATGACATGAGAGAAAAAAAACACCTTTGTGTAGTTTTTGAAAACCTCAAAAAATACCGAAATGGTGTACATCTCATGTAATTCAGTACATTTAACACTATCGTTACTACAAGTTATAAGAAATATTTGGAGCTGCTTTTGAGAAAATGTTTCTGCATTTCTGAAATTATGCAAATTTAAGCGCATTCTCAATGAAAACTTCCAAGTTTTCGAGAAACTTCATAAGAAATCATTTAAAACACTTGTACTTACGAATACGTTAACGCATAACGAACGTCCGTAATGTAAATATTAACGACATGAGTGATATGTAAAAAAATTACATTCTGTAATTTTTGAAAAATATAAATACTACTTTAAAATGATGTTTATGTCATGTTATTCAGCTCATTTAATACTATCCGCACAAAATTTTAGACGAATAACTTTAGAGTTGCTTTGAGAAAATCTTGTTTTTCAATTTTTTAAATATTGCCCTTATTTCACTTAAAATTACGCAAATAAATATTTTTAAAAACGGTTAATATTTTCATTTAAAGATTTAATTTTGATGAATAGATTTTATTCAGAGAAAGAACCGTCTTCAATAATGTAGTTGTAGGAAGAACTCGCAAAACTTGTGAACTTTTGCACTTTTCGAAAATTCGTATTTCAACGAAACTGTTACTTGCGCCGTATTTTAAGCGCCCTTTCCGCTATCGGAGAACAATGTATAATCAAATTTACAATATAGAGCAATTTAGAAGTTGGTCAGAGAATATTCATTTTTAAAAAAGTGTAGGTGTTAGTGTTTTTCACGGACGGACGTTTTGGAAAAATAACACCTTTCGACAAACTGCTTTGAAATGTGAGACTCGGGTTGTTCTGGCTATTGTAGGCTGCCGTGCTAATGCACTCCGTTGTCAAGCATTGTTTCTCAACGGATAACAATGTTCTTCATTTTGTGAAGTGTGTGAGAGAGAGAGAGAGAGTGAGTGTGTGTGCGTGTGTGCGTGTGTGCGTGCGTGTGTGTGTGTGTGTGTGTGTGTGTGTGTGTGTGTGTGTGTGTGTGTGTGTGTGTGTGTGTGTGTGTGTGTGGAGGTTTGTGGTGTGCACGGATGTACAGATTTACGACGGCGGCTGAAAGGGCTTCATCTTTTGGGGATCCCAAGGGTAACACATTTGAAGCGATGGGGGCCAGGACAGGCGCGTCTGCACGCTGCAATATATCGACAAAAAGAGATACATTGCAAATATATAAATACATACTCACACGCATTTTAAAATGCACGTGATAAATGATCATCTATTTGTTAACAAGCTTTTGAGCTAAGTGTAAATATTTAGGTTTTATAATTTTAAGAAGCATTACCTATGCAGCATACTCTCTTATACTTAATACGCTATGGAACGACACAAAAACTGTAGGTGTGTTACTGCTAGGTAGCCCCCCACCCCCCGTGCTGCTTCAAACAGATTTAAGACGTGAAAATTAGAAATAGAAGTTCGCAGTCAAAAGAAATGCAGGCGCATACGTAACCCGCAGCACACGAAATGCTGCAACATTCGTATATCGTTGTGCATACCGCGGAGGCTGCCTCAGTTCCTCAAACCCGGTTACACGAGATTTTTGTAATGTCGTAATCTGTAAAAAAATTGGACAATATTATAGTATTTTCTCAGAGCATCCCACCCTGCTGTAGGATTCAGAAACCTTCGAAGTTAGTTTGTGTAATGGGGGTATTTTCACTTTTAAAGTAATGATTTAAAACCTGCGGGATATTCGCAGAACTAGTATTTCACAATAGCACAAGCACGAATCAATGAATGTTTTAATGAATTTTCTTCCAGTGAATGTAATTTTAATTAGTGTATTAAGTTATTTTATCCACTTTGATTATTTTAAATCAATCTTTAGCAAACTAAGACCAGAGCCGTAATAAGAATTATGCGAGTACAAGTGTGCGAATAATACATGGCTTCATAAATAAAACCTATTTACGTCATTGGTTTTCCCAGTCCACGCCGTGTGGGAACAGGATCGTCTAGAGGCTGGTGCAGCTGAGGCAACTTGCACCGGGCCCCCATTTAAGTGGAACACAGAAAATTTAAACAAAATGTACTTCCTTCAATATATTTTTTTGCAAAAACTATTTAACTGTAGTTGAAATACGATTCCCTCACAGGCTTTTCCCTTGTGTGCGAGTGCGCCCACTGTGCTTGTGGCGGCGAGGCTGGGGGGGGCGGGGCTAGGGCAACTTGCCTCGGTCCCCCATTTAAGTGGAACCCAAAAAATTTAAATAAAATGTATTTCCTTCAATATATTTTTTTGCAAAAACTATTTAACTGTAGTTGAAATACGATTCCCTCACAGGCTTTTCCCTTGTGTGCGAGTGCGCTCACTGTGCTTGTGGCTGGGGGGCGGGGCTGGGGGGCGGGACCGGGGGCGGCGGAGCCTCCCACTTGACGTCCAGGAGCATCGATCTCCGCCGCGCGAGGCGAGAGGCCCCGGGGCGGCGCGGGCGGCGCGGGCGGCGCCTTCGGAATTATTAAGCATGCGGCGCCCGAAAGGCAAAACTGCGCGCTTGCACCTTGCGCCATCATCTATTCACGAAACCGGCGCGGCGCTCCTGTTCAGATAGCGGTTTTTCGAAGCTGCCCGACCTCCGGTCTCCGATCTCCGGTTCGCTCCCGCGCGCGGGATTTCCGCTTCCCGTGACCAGAAGAGGTCGTTGTTCTACTGGGAGGAAATAGCTGGCCATCGCTGTGGACCACGCCAAAGTTTGGGCCGCGTTTGTCTCGAGAACTTGTCACATTTAGGTCATTGCAGAAATACAATGTGCGCCTCGAAATAGTCTCTAAACTTCTTCTCTGCCGTTTTCTTATTAAGGAGGGTTCGCCAATGAAGGGTAAATGCCTCCAAGTGACTTAGGTTTATCTTTTTTTGTTTTCTTCTAAACTTGCTTTCTGGGAGAATAGAATTTGAAGTGTAAATTGTAAATGTAAATTTCAATTTATTGTAGATTTTTTGTCATTACACCGGATATATTTTTTTGAAATATATATTCCATAAGATATTTCACAAATCATTTAAGCGTATCGCAGATATTTCACAAAGTATTTTTAGTCACAAATCGAGTACACTTCAGACTATCCAAATCATTTTGAAAACTAGCGAAGTTGTGAATAATGAGTGGTGAAAATGATCAGCCAAGGAAATTGTTTTATTAATCACTTTCATGAAGGAAACTCAGGCAGTATGTATTCTATTTTATATTTTTTGTCACCAATTCAGTTTCTTCAAAAGTTGCCATATACATATAGAATTCATGTTTGCTTTATTGGGTCATGCAACACAGTATGTGTCTGAATTCGAAACTAACCCTCTCATAACTTTTTCTATTCTCAAAGAAGGTCATTAGCAACATTTTTGTGATATAGTATTGTTATTATCTACGAGTATATAAATAAATAGATCCGATAAGATTATATTATTTGACATACAAAATAAAGGCCCAATCCGTTTATTTAAGTTCGCAATTTGATGAAAATTGGAAATATTTTAATTTCTTTGCACCAAATAGCAGTACATTTTTATTTATACAATATTTATTTTTAGGTTTTTTAATTTTACAAATAATAACCCCGTGAAACATCGGATTGATCGTTTAACAAACTTTTAGAGTTGTGTAAATCGAAATTAGAGAAACCATGACACTATAGTAAAAGGTTGTTTTTTTTCACTAAGTTCACAAAACATTGTAAGATATTCAAGTGTGAGATTTCAAATTGAATGACCAGAATATGATAGAAGGTTTGTGAAAATAAAACAAATAAATAATGACAGTGTCTTCGAGTGCGACAAAACTTTTAGAGAAGAAAAGTTGGCGAGTTGAAAAAATACATCATCAATTGTATAATATATCACAATAAATAAAAAAAGGTTTAGTGTCAAAATCGGGGAAAATCTACAGAAAAATATGCAAGTACAAAATCAGTTAAATTTTTGTAGATTATACTTTTTAAGTGTCCAGTAGGTTCAAAAAATCATTACATATGATCAAAACGTGCAAGCTTGGAGACAGGGTATGGAAGGAACGTTCATTAGCAGACAGTTCCTCACTGACAAGCACTCGCACACAAAGCAGAACAAACCCGCTATTGTGATCTATTGTTGTTTAGAATAATACGATATATAATATAAAAGTACAAACGATTATTTTGTATTTATTATAATTTTCAACTATTACCAGTGGCAGCTGACGATGGATGGTATTTATTGGATGTGTAATGTATGATGAAACAACGGAAGGGAGAGAAGAAACTTTGGTAAACCCTTCTCGGGTGCTTCTTGTTGCTGCAAGCGAATGAGTCATACATTGCGAAGGAATCCCTGAGCGGAGGCCATCGCGGCAGATGAGCGTCCACCACTTTGCATGGAAATGTTTCCTCTCTATGCACAAACACACCAACTCGTTTTTATAATCACCACTAAACTTGCTGTGCGTAAACGTGTGCAAACTTTAATTAGCTAACTACATGAGCTCTAAACAACTGTGCACCGGGGTAAATTTCCTAGTAGGCGTGTAATCATTGTCCCGTTACAGAGCACCGAACGTCCAATAAACGCAACTTTACTTTCAATTTAGTCTTCTTTAACCAATGATCGATTACTTTAATTTGTAATTACGAGCACTTAACAAAACTCCAGAATATGATAGAAAATTCTTGACAATCATTCTTGAGGATTGTCACATTCTGTGTATTTTTTTATTTATTAGGTCATTATTACATTATAAATTACCTAACGTAATAATGTATTATTACATGTATAAATTACTTACTATGGGGTAGACCGATGGCCCCTAAGCCATTGCAAAACCTACATCCTACAGTATTCTAACCTTTCAAGTAATTTTAACCTTTGAAATCCCAGACGGTCTCTCCATTGCAGGAAAACCGCGGAATAGTGACCATATGACACAAGTGAAGAGATGATACCTCTTAAAGAGAAGAGAAAACCTAGTGTCACAAGACGAATGCATACTAATAAAAAAACACTTTCTAAACTATTTATTTCCAGACTTAGACGTCACGTATTCTGCTTCCTGACTTGTATACCCCCAGCTCCTGAAATGAAACAGCGTCTCAGAAAATCGTCTGCAACTTCGCCTCTTCTCTTACTTCATTCACTCCTATTTCTATTTATCCCATTTATAGATTTATTTATTACTTAATTGCTTATTTACATTTCACTAATCTTATTTACTTACCAGTCTAACCTTCCTCTCTGCTCACTACTGAGCAGTGTTATTTTGCCATTTACTAATTGCCTTTTCAGTATTAGTCCACACCTTTCCTAATTTTTTTTCTAATTTTTTCGTAAAGTAAAATAACATACATTACCACTTATGTCTTGTATAAGACTTACATTTCTCCGTCGAAAGAAGTAGCGCCCAATAATTTTCGTCTATTTTTCTCTCCGTGTTTCAATGGGGGCAGCGATTTCAGAGGAGGCGGAATCTACTCTTCGCCACCGCAAAGTACACAGATATTATTACTTTTTAAGTTTTTCAATCTGTGTTTCATTCACCCCTAACCATCCCTAACCATCCGCAATCTAATTGCTAATTCTTACATCATTTCTAAGTGTGTGAACATAACTTTCACAATCTCATACTGGATTGGTGTAAATTTGTACCACTAGCGGACGTTTTTCAGACGTTGCTGCTGTGATATCGTGAATTTTTTATATTCGAAAGTCTATTAGAAATTTATGTTCTACCTCGTGCATTCCCCCTCTCCCCAAAGTCCTCTACGAAAGGCACGCCCAGTCCTACGCCTTCTAACAACACCTTCACTTTGTAACACCAGTAGCGTTAATCTGTTTCCCGTAATTGCTCTCTAAAGCTCCTATGTATCTCCTATGTATAAGCGTATCGCATTTTCCCCTGTTAACCTAGTCCGTAGCTTAATTGGTTTAATTTTAAAATATTACCACATTCCTACACTACCAACCTCTCTTAGCACACCAACATTTGATGCGTATCTAAATGCTCCGAGAATTAATTTGTAGTAATTGGTTTCGATGCTTTCCAATCGATCTACTATATCCAGCTCGCAAATTTCCAACACATAATTCGTAGCCGAGAGAACTAGCAATTTAAACATTGTGTAGGTAAAGGCAATAAAGGCACTGTGAGCGCTGCACTAACGATTTCTTTGAGCGCAATTTGTCCTTCACTTTGGCTCACCACTATCTGAGTGTTGTGAAAACTTTTGCACCAGGATATGTTTTGACACGCTCGAGCTCATCCGGCGCGTAATATCATTTGTCCTTGTCACCACCTACAAACCTGTTCTTTAAAACAACAATTTTCTTTTTTTAATATTTACTTTTAATCCCCGTATCTCACTGCATCCTTAAATAATGTTTTAACTATAAGGCCTCAACAATTGCCTAAATCATAGAGTAATCGGGAATTTTCCGGGGCCGGAAGCGACAGCGAGGGCGAGGGCATTGGCGAGGCCGGGGGTGAGGTCGGGGATGAGGGCGGAGGCGAGGGCGGGGGCGAGGGCGAGGGCGGGGACGGTGGCGACGCCTGGGACGAAGGCTAGTGCAAGGGCGGAGACGGAGGCTGCGGCCGGGGGCGAGGGCAAAGGACGGGGCGAGGGCGGGGGCGGCGGCAAGGCCGGGCACGAAGGCAAGGCTGAGGGCGGGGACGGGGGCTGAGGCCGGGGGCAGGGCGAGGGCGGGGGTGGCGGCGGGGCGGAGGACGAAGGCCAGGGCGAGGGCGGGCACGGGGGCGGTGGAGGGGGCTGAGGCCGGGGGCAGGGTGAGGGCGGGGGTGGCGGCGAGGCCGACGACGAAAGCAATGGCGAGGGCGGGGACGGGTGCGGTGGCGGGGGCTGAGAGCGGGGGCGCGCAGAGGCCTCCGCGGCTGACGTGTGGCGCCGGGTGTCGTCCTGCGAGGGCTGCGCGCGAGAGCAGTCCGCCGGCCGTCGCCCGAGGAAGAGCGGGACAGGAACATACGGTTATAGGAACAAGAATAGAGATGGAAAACGCAAGTAAAAGAAGCTGCAAGTCGGCACTGTGGGAGGAAATAGAGCGAAAAGACAAGACATATATTTTTTACGGATAGAACAGAATAGAAATCAGCGTTACCAAATGAAAGCTGGAATTGAAATTTGATGAGTAAATGAGTTAATGATTTCAGTGTCACCTGCCACTGAGGCGAAGTGAATGGAAATAACAGACGACCACCACACAAACCAAAAGAAACGAAATAATTGGAAAACCATAACATTAAAATGGGAACGTAGAAAGGAAAGAAGCACGTTTGGTGGCGCGTAAGAAAGAAGTCGGAGCGTGGAGAGCGGGCGGGGGCGGGCGGGGTTGACGGGGGCGGTTGCGCCTGGCGAAGGCAAGCGCGCTCTTGTATGAACAGGTCCTCTCCACCGGCGGCGCCGGTTTTGTTAGCGGCGCCCTGATTTAGAGAACAATGCAGCACCACTCGCCACCCACACCCCTCTCGCTCGCAGCATCCCCGCCCCGCGCGCCCGCCCGCCCCCACCGCTCCGTACCTCCGCCACCGGCCGCCGCGCCACCTGCGTTGCCTCCCGTCCACTCGTGACCTCCACCTCCCGTCCACACCCCGACACCCCGACACCCCGACACCCCGACACCCCGACACCCCGACACCACGACACCCCGACACCACGACACCAACACCCCGACACCCCGACACCCCGACACACCGACACCCCGACACCCGACACACCGACACACCGACACACCAACACACCGACACACCGACACACCGACACACCGACACACCGACACACCGACACACCGACACACCGACACACCGACACACCGACACACCGACACACCGACACCCCGACACCCCGACACCCCGACACATCGACACCCCACCTTCACTTCCTTGCGACCACTTACGCGTCCGTCCCCGCCACCCGCTTGGACGGCGACGCTGCAGACGACGATTCTCTTGTCGCTCTCATCTCGCCTTCGCCCACTCCTTGCACCTGACATTCGTGCCCAGCGGAGCAGCCCATGCCTTATGCCTAATACCTAACGCTCACGCCTGACTCCCACACTGCACTCAATCACTTCATGTCCCACACCTAATCCAATACACGTCATGTCTCACGCCCCACGCCACTCGTCGCTCGCCCCACGCTCCACGTACTACGCCCATCTCATACCTGACGTTCCTTGCCCAGGCCTCAGCCTCATTTTTTACGCCTCACGCCCTTCGCCTCGTTCGCCGAGCCTCATGCCTCCTGCCCCCACGCCGCATGCCCCACGGCTCATGCCCCACACCTCATGCCCCACACCTCATGCCCCACACCTCATGCCCCACACCTCATGCCCCACACCTCATGCCCCACACCTCATGCCCCACACCTCATGCCCCACACCTCATGCCCCACACCTCATGCCCCACACCTCATGCCCTCCGTGCCCCACCCCACGCCTCATCGCCTCCGCCTCGGTCTACATCACATTGAAACACCTGGTCTTCCGTTCACTCGCTATTACGAACCACATCACTTGCTCCCACCCCCTCTCCCTCCAACCCTGCCCCATCGTTATGCGGAACACTGCGCCCCGCACCAAACGCTTCACGCCTCTTCAGAAATCTCCGCTCCGCCACCGGCCACTCGCCGTCCCCGACCCCGACCCTGCCCCGACCCTGCCCCGACCCTGCCCCGACCCTGCCCCGACCCCGACTCCACCGCCGTTCCCCGCGACCGCTGTGCTCTCCACTCCCCCACACCTGACCCGTCACTCGTCCAGTATTGATGTTATTACTGAATTGAATCATGGTGCGCTCATTTTCCTTCAACAAAGATGAGGTATCAAATGATGGGTGTCCGTATCGATATCGAGATTATCGAGAGCGAGACTATTGGGACCAACATTTTGGCATATCACTTGTAAGGGAAAGCATGTGTTTTCTAAATTTCAAAATCCAGATCGTTTTCTTGACCTAACATCAAGAGAAAGTAATACAGATCGTCATAGGAAAGTTAGAGATCTTTACAACTCAATAAGGAATTGATGTAAAGAACAAATTTATAAACAATTTATTTGTTGACGAACAGGTTCTTTTTTTAAAACGGTAGGTAAATATTAACCTTACAATGAACGGAAAGGCGTTTTACAATGAAGCTTTTAATATGCATATGAAATCAATTACCAAAGCAAGGGAAGAAACTTAGCGTTCCAGTAAATATTCTGCGTAGGAAACCATAAAATGAGCTGAAGGAAGTAATAGTCTAAATATGTAGTGGCACTGCGCAGGAAAAAGGAACGTTGCACGCATCGGAAACGCATTTCTGTTTTCATATACGAATCGCATGTTTACAATATCAAGTGTCTGATACATTGCCTTTGTAGTGTCAATTTTCGAATTTCACTTGCTCGTTGTTATAATTCCTGAATTAGACCATGTAGGATGATATGCACGAGGACTAAAAAGAACACTGACGAGTGCCCTGCCTGTTCCCTCAATTTGTCGCATTACTTCACATATATTTCCCTTGGGTCCTGGAAGTTGAGCCTCTAAGCAACAAGTACTGGAAACAGGAGGGGCTGGCCGTAATCTTCTCGCCCCCTGAGAGGCATATGGGCAGACAGTCTTGATCCCAAGGCTTCGGCCACAGGAGAGAAGGGAAAACCCATTGTAGTGTATGGTCACCATGAAAGGCCTGTTAGCTCAGAAGTCTGCTTGTGTATGGCCAGCCTTTTTATGGGTGTTATTGAAGAGTCCAAGGCATATAAAATTCAGTTCTATAAATGAAAAGGAACGAAATTACTTGGATTGTAATGAGCTGCAGGGGGAGTTTGTGAGAATAAAACAAATAAGTAATGACTGTGTCTTCGAGTGCGACAAAACTTTAAGAGAAGAAATGTTGGCGAGTTGAACAAAATACACCATCAATTGTATAATATACCACAGTAAATTTAAAAAAGTTTAGTCTCAAAATCGTAAAAAATCTGCAGAAAAAATGCAAGTACAAAATCAGTTATGTTTTTGTAGAATATAAATTTTAAGTGTCCAGTCGGGTCACAAAATCATTACATATAGTCGAAACGTGCAAACTTGAAGACAGAATATGGAAGGAACGTTCATTATCAGACAGCACTCGCAAACAAACGAGAACAAATCCGCTATTGTGGTCTTATGTGATGCAACTCTTCAGTAATTGTCAGAAATCTTCTGTTGTTTAGAATAATACGATATATATTATAAAAGTACAAACGATTATTTTGTATTTATTATAATTTTCAACTATTCCAGTGGCAGCTGACGATGGATGGTATTTATGTGTAATGTATGATGAAACAACGGATGGGAGAGAAGAAACTGAAATCTCGAAACATCTGTCGATTGAATTTATTTACTTAATTTGTCAGAAAACAATAAAACCTTTACATGACGTGTGGCGGGTAGCTATTCTAGCAGGCATGCCCGGCGTGTTTGCTTGAGAGGCCAGGGGTTCACGATGGCGCGCTGGCCGCTACGTCATGAAGGATGAGGTGTTGGCGGAATACAAGACGAGGCGCAGGAAGAAGAGCCGCTGCTGTGGCGAGGCGAGGGATCAGCGGAAGGTGCGGGCGGGCCGCTGACGACGCCCAGGCGGCCGAGGATCAGGCAGTGGAGATCAGTGCCAGGCGCGGCGGGGATGGGGCGGGGCGGGGCGGGGCGGGGGCAGAGCTGTGCCGTGGCCGGGTCAGGCAGCGAAACAGCGGCTGGGGAGGTGGCGGTGGCCGTGCCGGAAAGTCAGCAGTCCGTCCAACGACCGCGTGTTTATGGGCACTTAGGCGGTATCTGCGGCTCGGCACAAAGATGTGACATAAAGTCGGCGGCCCGGCCGGCGGGCGGGGGAGCGGGGCAGGGGCAGGGGCGGGGAGACTCAGAAGAGTCCGAGTGGAGCCCATCGTCGAAACGGCCTCGGCCATCGCGCGTCCCTCAGTGCACCGCCAGCCGGCGCTTTCGCCTTCGCCTCCTGTCCCGCCACGCCCCGCCACGACTCCCTCGCCGACCTCTTTCGACCTCAATTACCTGCCCGCCCGCCGCCTGCTCCGCTGCCGTCCCGCCCCGCCCCGCCCCCTCGCCCGAGCCAAAGGAGCGTCTGCACCTCCCGGTGCGCGAACCCTCGGTCACGGAAGCAGATACGAACGCTTGTGGCACCATTGAAATGCTTGCTGTAAGGAGGAGAGTACGTTACTCTGCATCTTATGCTGTTACCCAAAATAACACGTTTGGAAGACCATAAAGAGAATTGAGGAGCATAAAAAAATTTCCAAATGAAGTGCCAAATTCAATAATAAAATGTGTAATATTTTGAGTACTTTAATGAAATTTAAAGAGTAATATTTTAAATGAGTATATGACTATATTTTTACATATTTAATACTTTGATCAGCCGAAAAATGAGCGATCCTCACAAATTACTCATTATTCAAAATACTGTATTGTTTGTTGGATTTATGTTGCAGAAATAGTTACTGGAATTTTCTGAGCTAAGTGAATAGAAGTATATCGAGAATGAGTGATTGAAGTTAAATTATTAATGCAGTTTTTCTCCACTCCATATTCTGAAAAGACATTTAGATTTTACCGTGATATTTCTATTTCGTAATGATATTTAGAAACCAACTAGAAGTGCAATGTTCTATTCCTCTTGTTGACTGCAATCTGTATTTTCTCTCTATTTACCTGTTGTTGTTGTTTTTTTTGTTTTGAATTCATATTCTACTTGCCAAAGAATTGTGACCCTACACAGTCTCTCACATAGTATATTTTCCCTTCCCGTGTTTTTCAACGGCACAAGCTCGTTTTTTAGAAACTGGTTCACGCACGTTACATCGTCGCCATCGGAGACCACGCAGCACATCCAGCGCGTGCGCTATCTCTGGCGAAACTCACGCACCAGAGCAAACGTTGCAAAAACTTTATCCCTTGGCGAGTTTATTCAGGCAAATAAGCACAGTTTTCTCTCGTGTTAAACCACTATGACATTCACAACATTTTCCCTCCTGGTATTAATGCTTTGCGTTTTAATAATTAAACGAAACTCATCTATACTGACGGTACAAACATCTCTTTCGTTTGTAATGTAATTTTCAAACTCATATTCATGTAGAAAAAATATACAAATGCTTGAAAGTTTTTCTCAATATCAGAATGTCTGTACGTCGTATATGCCATAAATGCCAATACACCATACGTCCTGAAATATGTCCTCAGAAAGATCATACGACAATTAAATTAATAACGAGTTTGGCATTTCAGAAACTCCCTAAGTATGTTGTTTCTCGTCGGAAACATATATTGTTGTTAATATTCCGGATCTTTTTGAACATGTGAAATGCCAAACGTATACTTTTTCACATTTCCAGAAAAAGAGAAAAAAAATTTGGAATCATTATTTTCATTATCCAGATGGGCGTACGTACTAAATCTAATGTCAATACTACAGTAGGAAAAAGAACCTTCACCTACCTCGAGAAAACTGCTTAATTTTACCACCTTCCCTAGACGTCTTACCGCGGAGTAATGGCTCGTCAGATACATTGTATTTCGTTGCTCATCGTGCTCCTTTACAGAACTTTTCTTACTTTAGACACTTATCCCAATTGCCGAAATGCTTATCAGCTGTAGAGTTCAAGCGCCTAAAAAAGTTCTTTAACTTTTTCGTCTGTCTGAAGCCTGCTCATTGTAATGAAGGCCGGATCCCGGATGCACTTGCAGGATTAATGAAGGTTCCGAGGAAAAAGGTGCGGCCGACGCCCCCAGTCGCCAAGCGGGGACTCTATCGCGCCGATGAAGCCTCCGATGCTCACGAAAAACTTGCACCAAATCCGCGACGCTCGTTAGCGGCAAATGCGATGCCCGCTGCCGCCCCTCATCACGTACTGTCCTCCCTCGCCGCCCTTCATCGTCTCTCGTGCTTCCGTGACCACATCCTCCCTCGCCCCCTCGTCTTCCCTCACGCGTCATCCTCGCCTGTCGTCCTTCCTTGCCCCTCGTACCCCCTCGCCCCTCGTATCCCCTCGCCCCTCGTACCCCCTCGCCCCTCGTACCCCCTCGCCCCTCGTATCCCCTCGCCCCTCGTACCCCCTCGCCCCTCATGCCCTCGCCCACCGTACCCTCGCCCCCGTACCCCCTCGTCCCCGTACCCCTCGACCCCCTGCCCCTCGCCTCCGTACCCCTCGCCCCGTACCCCCTCGCCCCCTCATGCTTCTCGCCCCCTCGTACCTCCCCTCTCCCCTCGTACCTCCTCGCCCCTCGTGCCCCCTCGCCCCTCGTACCCCTCCCCCTCGTACCCCCTCGCCCCTCGTACCCCCTCGCCCCCTCGTACCCCACTCGCCCCTCGTACCCACTCGCCCCTCGTACCCCCTCTGCCCTCGTACCCCCGCCCCTCGTACCCCTTCACCCCTCGTACCCCTCGCCGCTTGCCCCCTCGTACCACCTCTGCCTTCCCCTCGTACTCCCTCGCCCCTCGTACCCCCTCGCCCCTCGTACCCCCTTGCCCCTCGTCATTCGTTGACTTACCTGGAACCCATAGTCGCGCCTCAGCTCATCCTCGCCTCTTGTCGGCCTCGTCACTCCACAATAACCCACGATTCTTTTGTTTCCTCCTGTCGGTCTTAGTCTTTCCTTACTGTGTCTTGTTCCTGACACTCTCTCACATCTCGTCGACCTGCGTCGTCCCTCAGCGTTGCACTATACTGCCCCGTCACTCTAGCTCGCCATTTTGGTGGCTCTAGTCGTCTCTAGTCTCTTCATTGCAGTCCTTGCTCCCTCGACGCGCCGCTCGCTGCACGTCGTCACTCGCCCGGCCCTGACTCCCAGCGGCGTTCGCACCATTCCTTGCCCTATCTTTTACATGACTCTCGTCGCCCAGCGGTGCAGGTGTCGCGACTTCTTCCATGGCCGTCCCTCTGCGAGCGTCGGTTTCCACCATCGTCTTTGCTCGTCGTTTTTCATCAACACCACTCGTCCACCACCACTTCTTCTAATCTTTTCTCACATGGATCGTGCAACCAAAACTTCGTTGCAATTGCGGATACGTAATAAATTGATTAATGTACGAATGATATTTTCTAGTTAAATAGAATGTTGCCAAACAAATTCACGGCATAGTACATTGTGTTGTCTTTTCTTACCGAACTTCATCCGATTTTGTGTTGCATTTTAGCCGCCTCTAATATATACTCCCCACAATCAATGTACGTCAACTTCCTGCGTGAATTTTAGGTCTGGAGTATTCAGCTACAAAATACAAACTTCTAGCGATATTTGTTGTTCATTCTCCATCTTCTACGAGTCATCAATGCCCATTCTATCACTTATTATCTTTACATCTTACATCTACATAACCATTGGTTAGTTGTTGGCATAATTTGTAGTACTAGTATAATTAACAATAAGAAAATCGTTATAGAAAATGTTTCTATAGATCTCACCAAATCCATTAATGCTCCATAAAAGACAATTTGTTCAAAATTCGACAGAGATGCACTTTGCAGCATTCATTACACACAGTTATGGCCAGTGAGTGGACCGTGGTGTCCTGTGGCAGGTCCCATCCGAATCTCGCCTTCGGTAGTTTATACGACTCTTGGTTTAACATTTTTATTTATAATGGTAACTATTTTAAATATGTGAAATAAGTTTCTATACCCCATTTACAGATTTTTAATTAGAAGGGGAGGTTCGTGACGTAGGTTTGAGTATAAAAATTGAAAGTATTTTGCCTCATCCTAGTATACATTTCGCTCATTTCTACCTTTTCCAGGCACAGATTTACCACCATCTACCGCCGTTTTCTTTTCGCCCCTCTCAATTCCTCCCACCCAGCCCCGCTTCTCCTCGTCCCTCTGGGTTCCTCGCCACACTTCTCTGTCTCGTCCCTTCCCACCCCATTCCGCCCCGCTGCGTTCCACCCCGCCGCTCCGCCCCATACAGCCGCCCGCCCCGCCCCCCGCCCCGCCGTCCCCGTCGCGTCCCTCCCCGCCGCAACCCGCCGCGCCCACCCCAACGCCCCGCCGCCCCGCCCCGCCGCCCCGCCTCGGCGCGCTCAGCCGCGCCCCGCTGCATCCCACCGCGCCCCGCTGCACCCCGCCGCGGGGTGCACCATTCCGTCCCTCCCCGTCCCCGTCGTGGCGTGGGTGCGCAGGCGCGCGGTGCTATCGCTGTTTTTCTTCCGCGGCGCCCGAAAACCTCCGCTATCGAGCTGCCATAAATCTCTTTGACGCGATCGCAGACGCGGGATGGGGAGTGAGATGCGGGGGAAGGGAGCGCAAGGGGAGGCGAATGAGGGACATGGCGAGGACACGGAGACGGAACGCCTTACGGCGAGGTGGAACAGCCTCGGACGAGGCGGAACACCGTAGGGCGAAGAGGACTACTATAGTGCGAGGTGGAACAGCACATGAGGAGGCGGAACTTCGTAGGGCGAGACAGAGCAGCGTAGAACGAAGCACAGCAAAATCCGACTGGGAGGGGCGTGACAAGATAGATTAATTTAGTTTATTTATTTGTGATTTATGGGCTCTTCAACAGCCGAGGGCCATTGAGACCCATAAACGATGAGATAAAGAGAAGGTGATTGCAATAATGATGATAAGATGAATTCTGATGGGGAAATGGTTGAGTGAGTGATAATGTAAATGCGGTAACACTCGTATGTGCAGGGAGTGATGTTCTGGGTAGATGGGGGAAATGCGGCAGTAGGTGGAGCACCGCAGGGCTCAAGTAATTTTTGACAACTAAATCAAATGAATAAATGGCACGCGTGTGGGTGGTGATTTAAAAGTTCAAGTGCATGTTAAGGTAGACGAGTTAAGTGAATTTAGGGAAAATGTTTAGATTGACATGCTTTTTCACGCATTTCCAAGTCGATAGCGAGGCTTCGCTTGAGTCAAGCCAATGTAAAATTTCAAACGCTTTTTGCACATGATTATAAATACGGATCTTGATTTACATCCTAATGTGCTCACATCACTAAATAAATAAATCGCACACATTTCACACGTGTCCATTTCTCCTTGTGCTTTGGGTTTGTCTCGCAGGGTGAGGAGGGACTGCGCGAGGCGGGGCGACAGCTGATGCCCCGGCTCAGGACAAACGACTCCATCAGCACCCTCTGGATGATACGCCACTCTCAGATACCGAGAGTTCAAGATCGTTTTCAGATTTCTAGCAATAATTATCTCAAGATGGTAGAATCATATATGTTAAATAGGCCTTGTAATGTATTTCCACTCGCATAGGATCTCTTATAGGAATGTCTCTATGAAAACTGAAGAGCAGTATAAGTTCTAGGACGAATAGTAACAAATAATTATGAGTACTTAAGACGTCTGATGATGGATATGAGGCCAGATATTTTAATCTATTCTTTACCTACTAGAATATTCTAATATAACAAATCAAACATTTCATAATGAGTCTGTTATGTGTTAATTCTGGAGTAGAGATCTACTAAGCGCCTCCTTTTAATGTTAAAGGAGATGTCATTCTCTTTTCCATTTGACATTTTTACTTGTTTTAATTCTTTTGTACTAAAAGAATCCCGTGAGTTTAGAATGTCAAACATCAAAATGCCGACCTCGGCATGAAGCACGCGAAACGAAATGTCTGATTTCAAACTCGTTTCGGCAAAAGAGGACTTTTTTCATCAGATGAAATTGGAAGTCACGGTTCCGGCTTCATTGATCATCTTTTTTTTTCGTCTGCGTTGCTTCAGTGTTGCCGTCACCATCGAAGTTCAATTCGTCCTACGCCCTGTCGTTTTCTTTGTAAGTCTGTGTTTATCACTCTGCCTCTATACCTTCCCGCGTTTGTATCACATTATTTCTTTTAATTAATAGCTGTATTCCAGAGTTTAGAGCAACATAGTAAGTTATATTAACACTGCTAACTTTTTATGAAGATCCACATTGGAGCATCTTTAGGGCGTCAAAGTACGCAGTCAAGAAATTATATACACAGTTTTCGAATTAAATTTAAGTCCTGAAACTGATTTTATATTTGCATACTGATAGCATAGGTATGACTAATAAAAACATCCGAAATGTCAGTAATAATATAACAGCTTATTATTTTCCCCTTAATACAAGAAAATATCCATTAATTTAGTCAGAAAGCAAAAATTACATACACGAATTTTTTCTCGTTTTTTCATCGTCTGACCCACTCTGTAACACTTGCTTGTGTAGACGAAATTGAGAAAAGGGATGAAGCTCTTGAACTACACACTCTAGTCAGAGAAGTAAATGTTTGAAGCACTATACTTGAACTGGCTGGCTAAAAACACACAACATTGAAGCAGGGCGTCACAATTACGTCGTTTCACTACCATGCAAGATAATGCGTCACTTTCACGTAATATATGTACACTGAGAGAGAGAGAGAGAGAGAGAGAGAGAGAGAGTATTAGAGAGAGAGCGACGAAAGAGAGAGAAGAGGGGGCTCCTGAGACGCGTGATCCGGTGGCGTGGAATTCTCGGAAAGTTAAACATCTCTGAAACTGTTTAAATTCGTTTATTCAAGCATGAGCGTCTTTTCAAGTGGGATAATGTCAGTTTGTTTCTGACCTCTATGCTGCACCACATTTGCAATTGAAGCACAGGTAACTCCGCGAGTGAAACATCGTCAACGAAATATTAGTTGCTCTTTTGCCAAAACTCGGGTTCTTGGTAATTTCCAAGGGCTTAACCCTGATATAGGCCGTTTTTGAGTTGTTGTTTGTATCATTCGATGTTCTACCAGAGTTAATGACCTATTTTGCCTTAATTTTGTCACAAGGGAAAAACAAGACCACTGCCTCAAGTCATTTTTACCAATTATTTACGAGTTATTACTCCACTTCATGCCACATTTCCCCTCCTCTACCCGGACCATCACTCCCTGCACATACGAGTGTTACCGCATTTACATTATCTCTCACTCAAACCATTTCCCCATCAGCATTCATCTTATCATCCTTATTGCTAGCACCTTCTCTTTATCTCATCGTTTATGGATCTCAATGGCCCTCTGCTGTTGAAAAGCCAATAAATCACAATAAATAAATAAATAAATAAATAAATAAATAAATAAATAAATAAATAAATAAATAAATAAATAAATAAATAAATAAATAAATAAATAAATAAATAAATAA
>BLKR01011260.1:0-35684 GCA_011170035.1 Teleogryllus occipitalis
CCTCATTTCACGCGCGGTTAACGTCTTACCACTTAAGATTTCGGCCTTCCGATACGTCGGACATTTTCTCTCTCGTTTCTCCGCCGTATAAACCACATAAACCAAGATAATTATCTTCCTGAACGCATTACATCGTCGCGTCTCTCGCAAAGCCACCTCCTTCGCGGTTTAATCTTCTCTTCTTGCTCGTCGACCCCTTCTTCCCCCCTCCTTCTCTCTCTCTCTCCCTGACTCTCTCTCTGACTCTCTCTCACTGTCTCTCCCTCTCTGACTCTCTCTCCCCCTCCTCACTCTCTCTCTCTCTCTCTCTCTCTCTCTCTCTCTCTCTCTCTTTCTCTCATCCTGTGTATTACGTGCCGACGCCCAACCACCCGCTTTCCTCTCCGCGTGAACACGCTTGCACCTGCAGCTCAAACACAGATCTATGACGGCGGCCGGGGCTGAGCGTCGACGGGGAGTCCCGAGGCGCCCTGCCCTCTTCGTCGTCGCCTCTCACGCAGCTGCGCCCGCAGTTTTGCACCGCTCGCAGGGCGGGGCGATGACGCACTCGGCGCCCGGGGACAGGCGCCAGGCCATTTTCATAAGCCTGCAGGTAAATATGAAGCCCTCCGTCTTCGGGAAAGAGATGGAAGATTGTTTTTCTCTAGATATTTATAACTCACAAAAACACTCCAACTATTGAAATGACGGTGACGGAAAGATGTGTCTGAGGGCCGTAGCAGTATCAAAAGAAGAATATTACTCTCTTACTTAGCTGAAACCAGGTACAGCAATACATTTTTTGGATAATGATGAAACACTTCTTCATAATGATGTCTTAAGAACACAATCCAATGATCAATAATATAATTGGAAACATTAAATAATTTAATCCGTTGTTTTTTACGTAATTGTCAATTATTCGTATTAATGTTTCATAAATAATGAAATATTATTACTTAAATAAAAGTTGACAGTTTGGTACTGTTTATCTGAAGACATCGATAGAATATTGTTCTATTGCTGAACACAGAATTCCCCTTCATTCCTGCATCGAAGGGATTTAAGACGAAAAATTAGTGGTGTTACATCTGCACGCACCGGCTTAGTTAGCTCAGGGGTAATGATCGTAGAGTCCCGACGTTTGGAGATTAGCTAAGCAGCGAGATCGAATTTAGCCGTAGAATGGGAGAAAGGTTTATTAGCTGCCTGCTCTAATCGATAGTTTTCTGTAGTTTTTTCGATAAATTCCAGGCGAAAACCGGAGCAGTACCTTAACAACAGGACACAACCTTCCTTGCTCATCCTTTATATATATATATATATATATATATATATATATATATATATATATATATATATATATAATAGGGATTCCAAAAGTAATGGAATAGCAATATACAAATATACAGTAGTATGACGTACAGTAGAATGAATAAGACAGTAGTATCACGTCCAAAAGGAATAAAAAGGCAGGGCAATGCCAGAACTTTCATTTATATTCAATAGATTCAGGTGAAAAGGTTTCTGTCTTGATTACGGCCGCACGACGGGAATTTGATTATGGCCGCACGCGGTTGCAACTAGATCCACGGGACATTTTATTTCGGAAATCGTTGGGGAATTTCTTATTCCGAGATCTACAGTGTCAAGAATGAGCCAAAAATACCTCATTTCAGGCGTAACCTCTTACAAGGACAACGCAGAAGCTAACGACCTTCACTTAATGACCGATAACAGCGGCATTTCCGTAGATGTCAGTGGTGACAGGCAACAACACTTCGTGAAACCGCTGAAATCAATTAGGGACGAACGATGAACGTATCCATTACCCGGGTACATTAGCAAAACCCAGGTATGCCGAGTATATTAGCAAAATACCCGGCGCTGCCCGGTCTTTTTTATCTAATCCTTGTGAAAAAGTAAAATATCAATGGAGAGTAAGCAGCTTCGAAGCAATGTACTATGGGCGTTTTGTGGGGTGTGCTTACTTCACCACTCACCCCAATAGCTTATTAGATTCGAAGGACCACCATCTTTGAGCGCGATGAACGCTTTGATGCTTCTGAAATGAGAGTGTACTTGTGGAGTTAAGTAGAGAGAGTACTCTAGTGGAAGAGAGCTATCGTGGAGGGGGTTCAGAAGATGTAGACTCGTTTAACTTAGTATAATTAATCTTGAAAAGCAGTTTTACAAATATAATAGTTATCTAAACACTGTTTAATTAGAATATAATTTACCCTAGGAAAGATAATGAGATAGTTAAATGTTTGAATCAGGTGATAGGAACACAGCTGTTCGCATGACATAACTAGGATAGACACTTGTGTACTTGACACACACTCAAAAAGTGGTTAGATAGAGAATGAATTTCACGTGCAATGAATGTATAGATATTACGAATAAAACACATTGAGATTATAATTGAGTTGAGAATACACTTGGCATGTCAGAGCTAAGATGAACACATTATAAATATTAAATACACAAATTGAGAATAAACATGGCATACGCTGGAAGGTGAAAGACAAACACAACATAGTGGAACATGTGTTTGTCTTTCACGTTTTTCATGAAGACACACATGACATTCATAGTGAACTTGTGGCAACGTGGTATTCAATACGCTCGGAGATGTGTTCGCCCGTGCAGGCGAAGGCATCTGACAGCAGCCGGCGCTGACTCACAGCTGGTGGGCGTGACCTCCAAGACCACGGACATGCGGTACATTGCGGAACAGATTACGAGGGCCAGGGCAGGCAATGCAGCTTCTCACATGAGTAAAATGTAGCATTGAATTCACTGCGATAGTCACTGACGGTAATTTTTATGATTGAGTAACTATTCGCCACTTAACCATCGCGAAAGTAATTGGCAAAACTTGCATTAATGCTAACATTACGTAATGGTGCATAATACGCACATACTGAGTTCAGATATTTGGAGAACTGAAAATAAGATAACCTGTTCGTAGGCTCAAGTAATTGAGTTGTGAGTGATTGCGCAACACACACGAATTATGTTGAAAACGGTTTGTAAATTAGTTCGTCGTAGGATATACACCGACTATTAAGAATAATTCTTTAAACAGATCTTACACAAACGCGCACTTAGGCATTGTAATGTAGAGATGGTACAAGAATGCAAATACATTTTGAGTTCGAGCGAGATGGACATGGGTCCGTTCTGTGCGAGAATCACTGGCCGACTGAAGAGTCGGTTTAGGCTGAGGTGGAATGGAACGAGCATTCCGCTGTTGCGGGTGACGAGAGCCAATGAGAGATCGGCTTTCGGGTATTATAACGAGGAAGAATTAAGCTAGACTGGTTTTTAATTAAAAATAAGGTGCGTCAGCATATGACAATTAAAATTGAGACTTTTAGTGAGGTGTGCGGCGCTAACGTACGAGGGAAATTCAATTAAAAACCTTAAAAACGCCATAGAATTTCGATAAGTTATACAATTGTTTCAGTAGTTGACAGTCGTGGTATTTGAGATTCAGAAAGTGACCTGATACCGGCAGACTGATGCTACAACATAGGAGTAGGCAGTAGTATTCCCAAGAAGATGGCTGCTTCCCTATCAACATGCACCTCGATAGAGCAGCGTTCGGTGATGAGCTTTTTGGATACTGAAGGTGTCAAACCAATAGAAATTCATTATAGAATGAGAGCGCAGTAGGGTACGTTGTGTCGCTGCAGCAAGTGTATGAGAGGTGTAGAAAGTATAAAGGCGACATCACTTCTGTGGAAGATCTCCACGAGCCAGGGCAGGCTCACCACGCAATGATGAACAAGAACATTGCGTTAGTGGAAGAGCTTGTGAGGGATAACAGGCATGCAACTGAACAAAATAGCTACAATATTGGGAGTTAAGTGTTGGTTCATCACACAATATTGTCCACAATGTACTGCAATTCATTAATAAAAGTACTGCAATTCAATAAAGTGTCCGCAAGATGGGTGCCACGTTAATTGATTGCCGAATTGAAAGATCGTTGCCGTGATGCCTGTGAAGATTTTTTTCCACGACGAATTTGATGTATTTCTTCGAAAAATTGTTACCGGCGATGAAACATGACTGAATTATCACCAACCAGAAACGAAAAGGTCAAGCATGGAATGGCGCCACGGCTCATCGCCGAAACCAAAGCAATACCGCACTCAACAGTCTGCTTGGAAAGCCATGTTCATTCTTTTCTGGAATGCAAAAGGAGCAATTTTGGAATATTACATGGAAAAGGGAGTGACAGACAGGCAAGAGCCATTCATATTTAGATGATGACAAATCACATTCGACCTGCAATCAGGGGTAAACAAAGAATACTTCTGACTTTCGAATATTGTCAGCGCATAACAAGGCTCGACCGCCTACACCCCGTTTGACAGTTCTGACTATCCGGGATATCAAATATGAATGTCTTATTTATCCACGAGACTTCCCCCTAGTAACTTTCATGGCTTCGGTGCACTCAAAGAAGCAATGGGAGGCGTTTCAGAAGTGACGAAGAGGCGAAAACCATGGTGCACGACTGGGTACAGAAACGACCAAAATATTTCTTTCAATGCACTTCCAAAGGGTTGGAACACTTGTGTTGAATGCCTAGAAGACTACGTCCACAAAAAATGTGCATAAGTTGTTCGTCATTGTTACAATACAAAACTTATTGCACTTTTAAGGTTTTCATTTGAATGACTTGTATATATTAGGCGTTCGCATTACATATCAGGTTCGATAATTCTGATCATGTCGTTTGTGGGTCGTAGGTTCGTGGAATCTCAGACAAGGCGCAGCTGCGCGGATTTTATGTAATATTGGGAAACAGCTGTAGTTGAATCTAACAGTCAATGAATGATTCAAGATGGGAATACGATTAGCGTTATAAATCTATACAAATGTAGGTTGCTGTTGCATGACAAGAACGTGCGTATAAAAATGTACAAATAATAATTAAGTAGTTTTAAGAGCTTGCCCCGACAATCAATTTTAAATAAACCACAGTGTTTAAGATTATTTTTAATGTAATTCATTCAAGGTTTAATAAAATATTGTCATTTTTAAAATTTTATTTTACAGTACAGAGATTAAAAATGTTTATCTTAAGCACCGCTGCTGGTCTCCAGCGAATCTTTTAGATACCAGTTATGATGCAGCGCTACTGGCCTCGGGCGGAATATATTAGGAACCAATCATTAGGTACCAGTTCTGCCACACCGTTACTGGGCTCTGGCGGAATATAGTAGGAAACAATCTCCTCTTAGCGACGAGCAAAAAACAATGATCGTGGTGCATCTACCAACATATTTAAATTATCAATATTCCACATTTGTGTTTTATTAATCTTTAACAAACTTTGCAAGGACACTGGGACAATCCGGAAGAAATGTATTTATTCATTCTCTACTTTTTGTTGTATCAATGTCGGTTATATGTCGTTGAATTCAGTTTTATTGGTACAGAGGAGACAAAATAATAAGTTTTTGTATATTGGTCTGTATGTTAATGATATTGTAAGTATAGAAACAGGAACTTTTGAATTGAATCTTTTTTAAATATTCAAGAAAAATTAGACTTAACTGATTAAGGAGATGACAAGAAAGCATATACTTGGTATGGATATTAAATATCAATGTAATTTCAATTTAAATCATTAAAAATGAAATTTTGCATAAATATGGAATCCAAGAATGTAATTCCTGGAAAACGCAGGTAAATTGGGAAGATATTGAGGCCGAATTTTTAACAAAGGCGGTGGAAGGTAGCAAATTGTTTACATGCTTGGAAAATAGTTTAGTGCAAGTTTAAATACTATTTAGAATTGAGTTAGAGATACGTTGTACAAATTATGGACATGTAAATTTGTGGAAATATATGTACAATTTAAATAAATGTCATTTATGAATGTAAAGTGATGATCGAAATCTTAGCAACTATTGCGTGGTGATTAAAAAAGTTAACAAAATATCATATAGAAAAGTCTTGAATGATATACTTAATAAATCAACAATGTATGTTGAATACTTGTGAGTGATGTTAGTAAAAATATATTTGAAATCATAATCTATAGAAAAACATTAACATGAGTAATATTTATTGTATAAATATTTATTTGGTTCCGTTTAAATGTGTGAATGGTAGTGAGCATGATATATTAATGTGATTAATTTATAGAGTAGCGACTGTGAAGCACAAATGTCACTGAAAAACCACAGTATTGGTTTCGACACATATCGACTATTGAAACAAGCACGTTTGACGATTTTGTGCTAGTGAGCGAAGTAAGACGTAAGTACACATCTGGACTTGACGCAAATTGAATTGAAGACGGCGAGTGGAGCGAAACTGAATATCGGTTAGCGAGAGTTACATGTTCGCAACGGTATATGTAGAGCACAAGTGCAATCTTTGGTACGACAAGAGTTCAAAATAAAGGTCATCCACCAGAATTAGACGAACGTAATGACATCAGTTATAATTGGGTTGTATTTGAATGGTATTAGTTTTTTTATAGATTAAACTTTTAATTATTTGGATTTACAAATTAGGAATTTTTTTAAAATCTTTAGATAGTTGTGATTTTAAACATTGGATATGGTTTCAGTTTGTTTACAGTATTGTCATGAATGCTATTTTTTCAATTATTGTTTCTCTCCGATGTATTCTTGTATAAATGATTGTATTATTGAAAGTAACTGGTTTTCCTTGAACGATAGTGAACTGTATGATTTCAAAAATATTAGGGAAGCTTTTCTACGTAAAAATAGAAAACTTTCTCAATAAATACGAACCAATTTCAAATGGATTTATAAAATTTAAATCTGCGGAAAAAGTCATAAATTCTTTTCTTAAAGTTTTTGCTTGATCCATGGATCAAAATGAAGCACTTATTAGAATACCTTTTAGACCTTTTAAAAGCATTTGACGTCATTGAATTATATCTTACTTTCAAAATTACCTTCGTATGAAATTCGGATATTGCTCTAGATTGGTTTGAACAGTGATCTCAAAGAGTGGAAATAGCGCACTGGAATATCACGTATACTCACGTTTCCTATTCGCTGCCAGTTGCACAGGCAGTCGATACCACATATTCGTAAACGATATGCCCTCGTCGATTCAAAAGGATCTCTTTGTGGATGTTATGAATATCCTTTGCAATAATGAAATAGAAAATAGTGCATAATCGCTTATTTCAAATTGTCCATAATAACAAATGAAGAGCAAACGAAGAGAAAACGGAGTTTTCCATTTCAAATAAATTGTATCCTCCACTGAATATAAACGATGTGCTATTGACTGATGTTAAGATAACAATATTTTTGGATCTTTCAATTCAGTCAAGCCTCAAATATAATGTCCTTTTAAATGGATTGAACACAAAATTCGAGTGCATTATGCTGGCGTTCAGGATTCTTTCAAATCCAGTCTTCATGCTGCTCATTGTATTTCGCAAATGTTCAATCCTGCCTGAAACGTGACATAATATTCTGAGGAAACACTCCCATAACTCTCATTAGAGAAAGCAGTTGTTTGAATAATAACTAAATTCCACCCACGTGAATATTTTAAGCCAGTCTTTTTTAAGCTAAGATTCTACCATTATCTATTATTATAATCCCAAAACAAATTTAAGCTCGTCCTCCAAACGAGAACTCTTGTAAACTTGATTTTAAACATGTTCAACGAGTCGCGCTAGACGAACGGCTAGTTGCTGTAGTGACAGTCTTTGTGCAATTGACACGAATTATTTTGCTTTCAAAAGATGTCAGTCTACTTACCAAGCGCTAAAAAGAGACATTTCCCGAGTGGGTGATATAAAACCAAATAACAGGTGCATTTGGTTTAATAGCGTTCAAACTGACAGGTTATAGCAGTTTTATTTTTTAGTATTCGGGAAATTAATTGACAATTAGCGTAAGTGCAAATACTTTGATTCTTGATTGTATTATCTCTGGGAAATGTAATGATACCTTCAATATCATTACCTAACTATTACGTCAAAAAGCTAATGGACCTTTATTCAATAGATAAAATTTGAACATTATTTTGTAAAGACCTAAATGTACAAATATGTAAAAAAAAATCACGAAATTCACAAGCTCCGGGAGAATTTTTTTAAATGGATAATTTAATTGACATTGCGAATGCGGATGCTTTTGAAAGGGAAACTGGTGGTGCTACAACAGCTCATTTTTCGCATCGGTAACGGTTACGTAAAATTATATTACCGCAATTTCTGCCCATATAAATAGATGTCAGCCATCACTTGTAAAACTCATTTCAAATCGTGACGCATAATGCGCGAAAACTTAAGCTAATACATCAACACAAATTCCATAATCGAAAAAAATCGTTCCATTGTCCAGAGACACTTCACAACAATAAGATGTTCATTGTTGAAAAGTTCATCTTCTCAAGACATAGAAATAGGAAAATTGAATTTACAACTGAGGGGTACGCCTTACGTACCACATTTGCCTGCAAATATCCCAACAACTTAATCTTTTTTGCATGCATGTAAAAGTCCCGAAAGGCTTCAGCCGAACGGGTAGCTAATAAATTTTAAAAAAAGATATAAACTGCCCAACTCTGACATGAGGGTGTGACCACTAACATTTGTTAGGAGCATTTATATATTAGGACAGTATTGTGATTCCAAATTAACATGGAAATCACACATCAACTATATAACAAGCGAATGCAAAAAAAGAACGAATGTCTAGAAATCGCATTCAAAACCTGCGGAGCTGACGAAGACATGCTTTTCCGAACGTACAGAACAATCATTCGAACAAAAAACGATAATGGACGCGTATTGCACAACACGCCTGGGGAAAAATACCTCAAACAATTGCACATTATTCACAACCAGGTTTTGAGAATAGCTACCGGATGCTTCCACACGACATCAATCGGCAGTATCTTAATTGAGGCTCAAGAGGTTTCACTAGGTCAACGAAGAGAATCTCCGTCACCTAAGTATGCTCTCAAATTGTCTGCGTCAAAAACAGAATCATATATAATGATATTTTCCCTAAATCCGAAAGTGCAAAAAGCGTAAACTCACGGTATGCACCTTTATACAAATGGATTTAAAGAATTTTATTTCGAAATATAACAAAAAGAATCTACAGTATTCCGCCATGGATTCTTCACACTATTAATACGGATTCAACACTCATGGAATTCAAAAAAGAAAAATTAACAACAGAAGAATGGAACAAAAAATTCATTGAAGTCTGCAACAAATACAATAATCATAGGGAGAGTATACTGTCAAAAGAATGACCGGGGCAAAAATATAAAACGAGTTGGATCAGCCATTTATACGCATGATTTCAAATTAAAACAGACTCTTCATTCACTAACTTCAATTAAAACTGCATAATTGTATTCCATATTACTCTCCTTAAGAGAGATTGAAAAATCTTTTGAGAATCAAAACTATATCATATTTACACACTCCTTCACAACAATAGAATTAAGCCACAAATCGAGATCAGAAATAATCTCTGAAAGACAAGCATGTCGAACAGGCAGAAATAAATTTCAAAAAAAGATATAAACAGCTTCATTCACAAAATCCACTACAATATAACAAAAACAGGTGAAAAATGTGATTGCTTGGATACCTGCTCACAAAGAATTGTTTAGTAATGAAATTGCTGTTTTAGAAGTCAAAATTGCTGCGATGAATATTAATCAGATTTAGACAACCAAAACGAATAAATTTCAAAACCTCTGGAAAAGCATCAATCACTAATGAAAGCAATGAAACATCTTTTGAAGCACATATAAATCCAGCAACATCCATCTTTTAATCAGTCATCACATTTTACTTATTAAATATCAGAAATGAAATTGACCGCAGGGAGAAAGCAGTCCTTTCAAAAACCAAAATCTTTATCTTATTTAGCTTTAAAAAATAGTTTTCATCACGCGAGAGATGTTCTTACGAGAGAGATTTTATTACGCGAATATGTTCTCACCAATTCTTCCAGTAACACGTTTGTGAAGGAAGTATCACTAATGAGCATTAGGTAGCAGTACTATCGCGATTACCTGCAAATGCCTTCTCTGTGCGGCAGTACAGGTGTTTTGTGTATGTCAACATTCCGTATTGAAACTTTGTGATGTTTCTTTTAAAAAGTAGACATGCGCCTTTTTGCATGTTGTAGCAGATCAGTTTAATGGATTGTTAACGTGAACACTAATTGTAATTAGGTGATTTTAAGGAATTACATGTTTGCAGTGTGAAATGGGAAGGAGGAATGATCTTTCCTCTCGTAGTTGCAGTTGTGAAAACTCTTCTGGAAGGAGGTATCTATAAACAAAGGCATATTGCTCGCAGTATGTCAAAAATCCATTAGTATAGTCAGAATTGCAATGAAAGAAAACGAAACATCAATAAAAGAGTAGTAAAATATGAGAGGAAATCAATGCTCTCTCCTCGAGGCATCAGAATACTAAGATACTCAGCTATGAAGAACAGGAAAGATAATTCTAAAGAATTAAGAATGAAGATGGTCGAGTATGGAGCACGTGTTCCCCCAGGAAGCGCGAGAAGAATTTTGTGTAGAGCATATTAGCACGACGCCCCAGAAACAAAAAAATACACTTGCAATGACAATGAAACGCGTAGAATAAGCACGAGGTCTGAAACACTGGACGAGTGAAGACTGGTAAAAAGTCTATTTTAGTGATGAATCATGATTTCCTATGTCTGACGAATGTTCCAGGTATGTTCAGCGTCGATTTGGTGAGATGTTCAAATTCAAATATGTCCAATAAACTGTTAAATATTCGACATCGGTTATGGTGTGGATCATAATGTCTACGAAGGGCCCTGGGAGACTAGAGGGAACAATGAATCACGACCAAGACTTAAACGTTCTTGAGGATAACTATTGCATGAAATCGTTAATGAAGACCCGTACTTGTGTACACGACGGCGCACTATGTTATCAAACTAAATATCTTCATGTAATCTAGAGGTGCTACAGAATGGAACAGACTTTCTTGTATTATAGTTTTCTAATTTCCTTGGTGTGGTCTGGCTTAAAGGTTTTGCTCCATTTTTTGGCCAGCTGCCATCTATCGTCGCCTAAAGTACTTTTTTGAAATTTTCTCAACTTTTTGCTTTCCTAGTAGTACAATCGAAATATTACTTTAAGAATATTATAGAAGAGTAAAAACTAGACCTAAATAGAAATTTTCATTGAAAAATTTCAAGCGGTTTTTAAGAAACTGGCGATTAAGCATTACTGTAAATGCAAAATTTGAAGCTCTTTTTCAGGAATCTATTGAGTTTTCGAAAAACTTCGTTTGAAATTATTTGAAGCACTTCTACTCACAATTGTAATAATGCATACTAATCGAAGAAAATATCCATATTAACAAAATGAGATGTATTTAAAAAAATTACATTAGTATAATTTTTGAAAAAACAAATTAGTACAACAAAATGAACTTTACGACATATTAAACAACGCACATAGAGAGATTGCACATCTATTAGAGAAAATTGAAGAAAACATTTGGAGCCATATTTGAGAAAATGGCGTTTGAGCGTTTCTGAAAATGCGAAATTTTGAGCTCATTTGAACAGAAAGTGGTTGAGTTTTCCAGAAACTTTATTTGACATTATTTAAAGCACGTGTACTCATAAATATAATAATGTAAAAAAATCGCCTTTAATATCAATATTACCGACGTGTGAGACAAGTCAAAAAAATATATTTACAATTTTTGAAAAAAACAACAACAAAAGAATAGAGAAATATGGCGTTTATGTATTGTATAGGGTTTGTTTGGCGCTATCCCTACCAAAAATATAAAGAAAAAATTTGGAGCCGTTTTTTGAGAAAGTCTTGTTTTTGTAATTTTTTAAAATTGTAAATATTGCATGCACTATTGCACGAAAACTACTAAAATTTCTGAAATAATGTACGTGACCTTATTGAAAGAACTTATTATGCTCAACAAATTTCATTTGAAGGAAAAATCTGTCTTCAATTTTGTAGTTGTAGGAAGACGCCGAAAAATTCAAACTTTTGCAATTTTCGAAAATTCAGAGTTAACGGTGAAAATCGGATCTATGCCACCTTTATAAATATATTTTACTTTATTCTTACAAGCATTTTTTTTTAAATTGGTGCCGTTTTTGAGAAAATTTTGAAAATGTCCGGGAGACTTCATGTAAAGTACCCCCAAATATTAAAGAATGTTCTTTAAAATCTCAAAGCTTCAACTAGAGCCAGATTGACAGGGCTTTCCTCAATTTGGGAAAGATTGTACACATGGTTTAGGCGCTAGCAGTGTTCACAGACGGACGGACGTTTTGAAAAACAAGCACTTTTTCGGTATCAGGGAACCCCAAAACGTGTATTTCCGTTAAAGTCTCGAATTCAATTTTCCGCAGCATTACATAACTTTCTCTATACTACATATATTACTCTGCATATACGTATGTATACGAGAAAGTAAAAGGGATCAGCGTACCTCCATGGCCGGTAAACGCTATAGAAATCCTTTTGAAAAACTTGGGGCCATTTTTTAGAAAAATTGGAAAATAATGTTGATACTTCATGAAAGGTATCCTCAAAAATCAAAATATCTGTTTCAAACTCAGAGGACCTTGAGTTCCTTCAAATGTAATCTGGAATATTATTTTTCGAGAAAATCGGCTGAGTGGTGTTTGCGCTAGGGTTGACAACAGACCCAAGACGTTTTGCTGTCAATCGATTTTTTTTATATCAAGCACCCACAAAACAATAATTCTGACTACACAATGTGTTAGAAGTAATAATTTTCTATGTGTATGTACAAGATCCATTTTCATCGTAAAGGAGGGCTTGGCAATAAGATCTTTTTCTGTCGAAAATTTGTCGTTTGCCGGCGCAATATTATGTCTTCTTACGAAGTAAGGGTGAGAGACTAAAAACTTGTAAAATCGGCCATATTGAATTATGTACGTCGTTCAGAATGGTCGATGAGTTAGCAGTTCATCATATTAACACGAAATGTTCCTACTCATCGTAGAAATATACCTTTTAGGTGAACAGCGAAGTTATCAAATATTCTACCCTCTGAAACATTTAAGGGTACAACTCAATTTATGTAGACAAGAGAATTGTACGAGTAATAATCACACGAACGCTGATAGAAGCTCTTAAGAAACATTATGTGCTGTAATACGATAATTTTGAGAAATTGTCTTTTAAGCACATATTATTTCCAAAAACGTTTCAATGAATGTTTTTTAAGGGAAACACCGTTAATTTCATAATTTATGTAAACGTATTTGGCCAATCAGAATTTTAACTTATGGCGCTAAGGCAGTAGTGCCGTGGCGATCTCGGAAGGAAGAATTGCGGGTTCCAGTCCCGCCTCGAGAATGGGTGGGTTTAGGTCTGTCTGTATGTGTGTCGTCTATTCATCTTTCATTATCATCATTATTCCAGATCCCATTCCCCCAAGACTAGCAACCCCGAGGGATAAAAAATGGAATTCAGCATATGCTGATCCCACCAAAAAGGAAGCACATACACTTGCCCCGGGGGCTTCGGTATGGGCAGGTTTGAGTCCACGAGGTCCTAGATGGCTAATTCGCGACCGAGCAGGATTTGAAAAATGATGCTAAACGTTTAATCATCGTAGTGTAAGTTTGTATTATAAGTGCAATAGTTTGTAAATAATGTAAACAATTAGCGTAAAATGTAAATAGTAGTTTGTAAGGTTACCATAAGATCAGGATTAATATCTAGGTTAGCGTTGCCGCCCAGAAAATTGTACACGAAAGTTAAAATCCACTGGCAGCAAAAAGTATTGCAGTACCGGGAAGGACACAAGCAACCAAGTAGACGATAAGGGGCGTTAGGGATGGTTTTAGAAGCCGTGATTAACATTTCACGGATGAGTGACGCCTGGCGACGTAATCTACTCTGTGGCTTTAAAAGGCGCTGTCCACTGCGGTAAGGTGTAGTTGGGGCTTAGATTAGCCACGGCGTCGCATTCGTTCGTCCTTTAAACAATTGGACCAATTTGAGCGGGGTTGGATTGTCGGTCTGCGCGAAGCCGGGTGTTTCTTTCGGCGCATTGAATGAATGAATGCCTTATTTTACGTGGCGATACTCAGGATATGAGGCCTGCTCTTCCACCCGACCATGCAAATTTCGTTACGCTTCTTTCACCTACTAGGGGAGAAAGAAGGTATTACTTGGGCGACGAAACAGGTAATTTGAATTTCGCTCAGAGGCTACATTTAGGATTTTACATGCAGTAAATCTACTAACATGGGACAGCCGGCGTTACTTTCCTTCCGAAGGATGGCATGCGAAGGATTTTTCGCCCTTAAAAATACACGGCTTCGATCGGGTTTGAACCCGCAAGCGTGGGTAGAACAGCCCGATACGGTTTAAAAGTTTACTGTTATACCATCGCCACCGATAAATTACTGACCACGTGGGCCGTGATGCGACGTCGGTGCTGGCGACGATGGGTAGACGAGCATTCCCATAGTCGTAGACCCACTTCGGGGCGATGGTGGAACACTGACGAACGTCAATCTCGACGCGTGGTGAGGGCTGCGCGAGAGCTTACGACCACCCGCGTCGAGATACAGGTACATGTGGCCCCCAACGTGTCTCCACGCACCATTAGTTAGTGCCTTACGTGGCGAGACTCGGGCCATCAGACCCATCTGATGGCCCGTCTGGTCAGACCATCAGACTTGTCTCTTCCGTCTGACCACGCAAATTTCGCTACGCTCCTTTCACCATTTAGCGGAGAAAGGAGAAATTATCTTTGGTGACGAAACAGGCGATTAGAATTTATCTCAGAGACTTTTTTTAGGCATGAAGATCTTTTACATACAGCAAATCTACTACATGTGGCAGCCGGCTTTACTTCGCCTCCGAAGGAAGGCGTACGAAGGATTTTTTCGCCCTTAAAAATCAACGGCTTCGATCGAGTTTGAACCCGCAAACTTGGGTATAACAGTCAACACCGTTGGAACCGGTTACTTGCTGCAAGATTTCAATCGCGCATACCGCTATCCCGACTGCCACTCACGCCGAACCATCGTCCGGCACGTCTGGCGTGGTGGTCAGCTGGGAGACAGAATGGCGTGCAGTGGTGTTCAGTGATGAGAGCCGTTTCTGCATGTACTCCAGTGATGGTCGTGTGCGGCGTCGCACAGGCGAGCGCCTGCGTCCGGACTATGTCACATGGGTTCCACAAAAGGGGTTCCATCCCGGGAGTGATGGTGTGGGGTGCCATCATCTACAACGCGCGTTCGTATTTCGTGTTCGTGGAGGAATCACTGACCAGCGCTGGATTCATCCAGCTCGTTGTGCGGCCTGTGCTGATATTTTTCTGCAACGGGAGGGTGGTCCGCTGTTTCAGCAGGACAGTGCCCGCACTCACATTGCCCGCGCTACGCAACACGCTCTCCGCGATGTTCGTCCTCTGCCCTGGCCGGATTTGTCCCCGATCGAGCATGCGTGGGACATGTGTGGGACATGATGCCTGACCCGTGCTCCCCAACCCGACCCCCAACAACTCAGCCTGCTCTGCGAGTGGCGGTGCAGGAGGCGTGGAACAGTCCACCGCAGAAAACTATTCGCCACCTGTGTGATGGGATGCCAGCCCGCATTAGGGCTTGTCGTACTGCCCGCGGCGGGTACATGCAGTATTGATGTGTTTCCGGTCCATGGTTTTCTGTTGCTGGACGTGCGAGTCTCGCATGGCTCTGCCTATGTAATCATGTGTAGATTTCTGTCTGTATGTACTGTATATGTACGGCAAGAATAAATTGTACAATGCAATCGGAGTGCAGCAATACCTTTTTTCCGCCAGTGTAAATGTCATTATATTATAACTGTACATGACCCTTTTTAAATTCTTTATTTTTTAGGTTAAATTTCATTTATCAAAAGTATTTTTTATCAATATTGTAATGGTAGTAAATGGTGCGGCGTTAACGACATTTGCATCATCTAAATGAATTTGAGGCGTTTTTTCGTCGTATGTATTTATTTTGGCATAAAGCTTTCTCGGCTACATTGCGATCATCTTCAGTGCTATTCCGAGGCGGCTGCGGGCCTCGGTCCAAACAAGACAGCCAGCATTATTGATTTCAGTTTTCGAAAATACAGAAAGTTATTCGGAAATGGGACCAGCACCATTTTCTTTAGCGTTCTTTGCTACATTAGAGAATTTGTTTAAAAATTCGGAGCTATTTTTGAGAAAATTGTTTAAAAATTGCGGATGTTGCACTTCCTTCTTTAGCTAATTGTGGTAAGGGTAGAGGGGGTAATGTGGGTTCCTATTTTGTTAGCAATACGAAAATATCAAATCTGTAGTTCGTTCACCGTTCGGTTGTTCAAATAATATTTCTATAATCTTCGAGCAAAAATGCCCAGTTTCAAATTTGCTAAACTCGCTTTGCTGGTACTATTTGGCCACATTTAACTATTTTAACTATGCATAATAAAAGCGTGGGAATAAATAATAAAAGCAAGAAAACGTGCGCAGACTATACTTTCTTCCCATATATTTCATAGTTTTAATGGTTTTCGACCAAAATAAATGACATCTAATTAAACCACTCACGCTATGAAGCGTTTAAATGAAAAGCTCACGCTTCCCTCCGCACCTATTCGACGACAGGCAGAAGCAGACCTCATCGACGTCTCTTCAGTCATTTTCTTACACTTCGTCTTTGGCAACTTCTGAATTTTTTATGTAAGAGCGCTAAGAAGGAACAGTGGAAAGAATAGAATTAAGTCACTTTAGCCATTAATTCAGTTTCTTCCCTGGTATAATCCAGTTTAACAAATAATTTTGAATTAAATACGAAATTAGTCTCTGATTACATTTCTGAAGCGTTTGGTTGAACTTTATGTTATGTCTCCTTGATGTGTTTCTTCAAATTATACTACATACTGCTTGCTTTAACCGTTCGTCGTTTAAAACAAGCTTTCTAAAAATAAATTTAAATAACTAGTAATAAATGTTTAGTATTCTACACTTGTACTATATTAGATTCGATTTACAATATTTTTACAAAATAATACGATATTTACGATTTACAAAATAATAGGATTTGATCTTTATGTCATTATTGAAATGTATCGTACAACAGCTTTCATCAATGTATCTATGCATGTTTTCGCGCTATTAGCCATCTGTTAATATTTTGATGTTTTGTGTAAATTAAAAAACAAAAACGCGAGTGCATTTCATGTTGCCAACTCTTCAGATTCAAAGCCAAAAGACATGACGAAAAACGGAAGTTGAACAGCGTCTACGATTTCTCGAGGAAGGCTTCCTCGGTGAAGTTTCTTGCAGTAGCAGGTCTGATAATTGTCGGCTTCTTGTGACTTCCTCGATAACTGTCAATGGTGTGTCAGACTCTCCTTGGACTCAGTATTTCAGCGCTGGAGGACGTTAATAGAACGTGTTCGGAGCTCTTAAAAGACTTCAAAAAGACTCAAACGTAGGGAAGTCAAGTTGAAGACAACCTAAGCCATTTTGAGTGGTATCTTATGGGCATCATAGTTATTGTCCTGGACGGTTTGAAATTTTCGCAATCGGAAACCCAGCTAAAGTTCACCGAAAGATCCAAAATGAAGAAGGCTTTCTAAAAGGAAAGATTCAAAATGAGGAAGATTTACATATATATAATATGTAAATAACAATGACTTGTATGAGTTTTGAAGTAGTTTTTATACTGTTTTTTAAAATTATTTTCAAATTCGGAAATATATATTTATTAATACACAATATTCTGACACGAATTAGTTGTAGGTATCAATAGGGCACGTATGTATTTGTATTGCTCAATGGTTAATTTTATGAGAAATTTCACAAGTTCTTGTAAATTCAGTTTTTTATAAATTGCAACGACAAAATAAACCTAACTTTTTCAAAAACTTGTGAAGTCGTAAGGGTCAACAAAGGAGAAAATATTGTATACAATGAAAATCGTATTCGATAAGGTCACTCGTTTGTTGTCTTTCAGGATGCAGCAGCAACAACGGGAACAATGTTGTCAAGTTGTAGTACGTACAGTTACAATGTCAATATTATTTATGATACGAGTGGTAAAAGTGGCATTTCAATGGCGAATAGGAAATGTGATAAGAATGGCGCAATCCTACGAGGAAAATGAAATCATTTTCACCCCATCTGTCATACACTATTTTTTAGACAACCTTTCTGACGTTAATTTTATTTTAGTTCAAGTTTACAAATCATTATGTTACATTATTCAGTAGTATCTGATGCGTTTATTTTTCATTGTTGTATTCCATATTTTATCTGAACATTTGAATATCGTCTCACTATTAACACTGGTGCTAAAATTAGAAATTTTAGCACTCTTTTCATGCCTTAAATAAACCGTTTTTAAAAGAGGTCAAAAAATGATATTTAATAAAAAAACATCGAATAAAATAAAAATGTAAAAATTCTGAATTGAAAATTATATTCGAAGATACTAATTCAAAGACTGGCATTGGTGTGTGCATTGCTTGTGTATAATATACTTGCGGGTGTAACATGTGAATTGAACACGAGATAGAATATTCTACCTCGTTGTTTTCAATGTTATGTGTAAAGAATATAAAGGAGGAGTAAAGCAGTTCTATATGTAACTTTTCACTGAAGGTGTTCTACAAAAATGTCGTTGAGATTTTCTGAAAATACGCAATACTGAGCTCAATTTCCTAGAAAAGTTTTGATGTTTCGAAAAACTTGGAAGAAGAAGAAAAACTCAGAAGTCATTTGAATAACTTGTGTTCAAAAATGCAATAATTTATAAAAAAAAATACCGTAATGTCTGTAATTAATGATGTGAGTGATAAATGTAATAACTGTGTATTATTTTTAATCTAAAGAATACATCAAATGGCGAGTATGTCATATTATACAGGGCCTGTAACACTATTCGTACAAAACGTTTAAAAAAAATGAAGCAGCTTTTGAAAATCTTGTTTTTAAAATTGCCTTTATTTCACGCAAACTTCCTAAAAAATTTTTCATATTTTTGAAAAAATGTGTATGTTCTCATTTAAAAATCTAAATTTGAAGAATAGATTTTAATCAAAAGAAAAATCTTTATCCTCAATACTGTAGTTGTAGGAAGACGCAGAAAACCATTTGAACTTTTGCAATTTTCGAAAATTAAGGTATTTGAACAAATCTGAGACCTGTGCCATTTATTTAAGCGCCCTTTACGCCATCAAAGATCACGTAATTAAAAACATTTGGAGACTTTTTAAGATGATGTTGAAAAAATTCTTGAAGCTTAATGTGAAGTTTCCCTGAAAAATTAAAACGGTTTCCAATTCAAGGGGCCGCGACACCAGTCAGATCGATTGGAGAACATCAATTTTGTGAAAATCTTGTTTACGGTTTACCCGCTGGCATTGATCATAGATGGCCAGACACTGTGCCGTAAACCAATTTTTCAGCCATGCAATAAGAGTTTGTCTATCGAAAAATCGCCTTTTCTCTGGAGAATGACGTAACTTTCTCTATACTTCGTATACAGTATCCAAAAAAGTAATAGTATACCAAAAACCACAAGTTTTGACTCAACGTGGGCTTCCGTTGGGTGACTGGGAACCCGGATACTAACAGTGCTGAGCCCCTGGGCGATACAGACTTGAAGGCAATGACAGACTTGACGTAAAATTGACTTATTACGTTCAAGGATGATTACTCCTGGTCTCCAACGCCAAAAGGGTTTGGGAACTCTGTTACGCTAATAAATCAAAAAATCTGCAAAACGCAGAAATTATGTTGTAGATAAGGAAGCGAAGTACCACTATTGTGCTGTCACCAGTAGCATAAGGATCATTCCACGCCAAATCCCAGAAATTTAAGGAAAATTTGACCTTGGTGTTCCAGATTTTAAACTTTTTTTCTGTGGAGAGTATAAGCAAAAATATGAAACATGTTTTTCGCTTTTTCCCAAATAAATATTTTTCGAGATATTAATGTTCAAAATTTTCGATAAAATGCACGCATAGCTAAAGTTAATCATTTTTAACTCGTGTAGTAATTGTGACAGAATTTAATATTTTGTGACATTAAAGAAAGAAAGATGATCTTTGATTTGATATATGTATTGAATTTGTTAAACTTTGCAAAATGCATGTTTTGAGCTGTTTTATTTTTAATTTTTTAAATTTCTCTCAAAACATGACACTCTAAAAATTTGAAAAAAAAATACCATTTTAATCTCTGAATGGTTCTATATAAGTGTGATAAGTTTGAATGTGGGACACCAAAAAATCCTTATCTAACATATGACAATATGTATATTATTTGATTCGTCTTTTTACGATCTTTATGACAAACTGAAAAAATATGTATAGTTCCATTTGAAAAAACAAAGTTACCTCAAATATCTCGTAAAATACAAGTGATAAAATAGAAATAAATATATGTATCAGTTAGCCCTATTTTCTCATGCACTTCCGTGAAAACTGCATTTCAATATCTTCAACCGTCCAAAAGTTACAGAGGTGCTAAAGTTACGTGACTCACCCTGTATACATATAGCCGATTGAATTCAAATTAAAAAGTGTCCAGCGGATTCAATTTAGTTTTAAACGGACGGAATATTTATATGAATCAAGCGTTTATGATACATTTAATTAAATTGATATTTCTTTTACTTCACTTTTCAGACAATATCGTTTATTGACTGTTCTATAATGAAATGAAACTATTTATTTTCTTTGTGCCTTTATATGTTTTTGATTGTTTTTTATTAAATCACTGTTACAATATGCAAATACAAATTTTTGTTAGCGTTAGTAAAAATATAAAGGTATTGTTCTATACATTATCATCAGCCCACTTAAATAACTTCCTGGATAAATAAATAGGTGCCTGTCAGAATTGAAAGGTAGCTTTTCCTGAGAATATTATGATTGCCCCCCCCCTCTACATCGCAGGGCCCCTTTCCATAAGACGATGCGAAGTGAAGAAATGCCATTTAGCACTCACATTGAAGACATCTTAGTGTAAGCATAAACTCGCATTATTTTTTAATACTAGACACTGACCCCATTCGAAAAATATGTCTGTTAGCACTGTCATCATCTTACTCGAAAAGCGTTATGATTTTACACTGAAGAGGGTGAATTGAATTCGTGCCGTATTTCAGGCATCCAGAAAAAGAAGTTTATTTTTCGATGTTTAAATTCTTTGTTTTCTGTAAAGTATAGCACAAAAAGATGCGAAGTAGCTAAGCCATTAATTCACAACAGTCTCAGAATTACATCAAGTACGAAAGAATAATTTTCTAAAAAATCATACTGAAAAATGAAAACTCCTGCCGTCAAATTTTATTTTTGTTTCGTGAAGAGAGCAGAAATCTGCAAACGATGTGTGAAGACAGCAGAAGAAACAGAAGACGAACTACTTGGTCAGTTTCTTTATTATCAGGTAATACGTTAGTGTGAGCATGCCTTACTAGGTCCAGCAGTGCACACTTATTCATCATTGTCACTGCACAACATATTTGCTACATTAACAAATAAGGTCAATTCTCACTTTCTTGAAAATCCTTCACCTAGCTCGTCACGAGAACGAATTCTGAAAATTAGTTTTTCCAATAATATAACTTTTTGAAACAGTCAATTTTAAACATTTCAATAATGCATGATTGTTACAACCTCAACGTACACTTCTTCTGTAATTATAGATTTTCGTATTAATAAAATGCAAATAACAATAGTACTGATATTATTGTAAGGCTATCTGTGGTAACTACACAGAACAACGCATGGTGGAAATGTTATTTCCACCATGGAACAACGCACGTTTCTCGGATTCCTCCGTTTACACAACAGACTCAGTATATCTGAGAAAGAAGGCTGCTGTTTCAGGCAGACCTTATGAGTGTCAGTTGTTTATAAATAAACTTAATAGTCGCATTTCGTCCGAAGACTTCCATTTGAGACCGTATGTGTGTATCTGCGATTCATAACATGACATAAGTCTCGTGGTTGCTTTATGTTTCGACGTCACAATGCGTCGTGTCATTGACTCCCGTAGTTCGAGCAGCGAGGCCGGCTGGTAGCGGGCTGCCGACGTGAACAAACTATTTTTTTAAATTTATTTATGGGGGTCCCACTTTCAAATTTGGCAGATCTATACAAAATTAGAAATACATGACTAATTTTTACAATTAAGTCGACCTAATATAAAAAATTGCATTTTAAAAATTGAAATATATTTTCAATATTTCAATAATATGTTTACAAAACTTATTATTATTACATCGCATTAAAGTACATTTTTTAAAGTTAAATTTAAATTTTATTTTATTTTTCTGAAGGAAACTGTATTTGCCCAAAAAAGTTTTAAACATTAGCGCGCGAATGATTCTTCGAAAAAAATGGTAATAATTCTGAAAGGGTTGGGATTTTATTTTTGTAAAAGAATAACTTATTTTACAAAAACTTTGAAAAACAAACTTGATTATTTTGTAAAATAATCACTTATTTTCAGTTCTAAAACACACAAAAAAGTTTCAAGTAGCTAAAAGTAGTGATGTTTTGTTAGTGTGCTATTTTACTCATATAAGCAAATTCGTAATTATTGACACGAGTATAACAGTTCACAGATGACGCGACCACATCATTTTTTTCAACCAAAAAGATTTTTCGGGTAAAATTGAATATTTTGTAAAAATCTTGAAGTTTTCTTGAAACTGAAAAATAGTACTCCAAAATCTTGAGTAAAAGAGTAGTTACATACGTGACTATCTGAATCAACAATCTGAAGAAAAACTAGCCGAAACTAAAATTAACGTCTAGCTTGTTGATATGTCAGTTGAAAATGCACGCAGTTACCTGTTGGTTAATTACCGCAAACAAAGCTCTAAAATAAAATAAAAATATTACAAAATTTTGCAAATACAAGTTAAGTGTCGATGATACGTATTCAATCCTTTTAACGTATGATTAGTTTGAAGATAGCACACGATTAGTTTGAAGTGATGCACCTACATCCATAAAAATTAAGGAAACTTTCCTATGTATGTTCTTCCACCAGAGATACTTTTGGTTAATCATATTTTAGACTTAATTATATTTCAGCGTACTTTAATATTTCATTCGCAGAAGTAGAGAAAGTAAAAAAACATAGAAACTATGCTATTCAATGTTTTTCTGACTGAGAATGTTTCATTCTATCTGCATTAGTTCTCTGGCTTTGAAATACCATAACAAAACAGAACAGATACTTTTTCTACATAGTTTTGTGTTCCGCCATTCACTGTGAAAGTTTGGAATATTCAGTGTAAATTATAATTATTAACTAATATTAAATAAATTAGTTTTAATGTGTTTCATTTACATTACAATCGTAGTACAAACGTACTCTAACAAAAATGGTGTCGGGCAAATTTGAGGTGAGGGCCTTGGGCACAAATATCTGACAGAAGCCAGCTACAAGCAACAATGACAGTGGAGTTCAAAATTTGAAGGCATTACACGCCGTTACTAAATGAAAATAAAACTTGGGACAAGTGTATCAATTTGTAAGGGAAGGAACAATTGATTTAGTAATTTACCATACAGGTAAGGTCCGAAAAACTTTATTGACAATCACCTTATCGACTTACTTTTGTTTTTATTTAATACATACCATTACATTACAGAAAGTTTCGGAGATTCGTTACATTACATTTCAAGACTCAAGAGCTACAAACTTAAGAGTCCTGTTCCACATTCATCTGTGACCGGTTGACAAAAACGACTATGTAGATCACTACGTAGTCGAATGGAATAAACGTATATCTAGTGAAATATACAACAGGGAAAAAGAGTTACCATTAAGTTTAAAAAAATAGAAAAGTATAAACGTCTGAAGAAGGAAAAAAACGAATCTCCGAAACTTTATGTAATGTAGTTAATAAGTCAATATATGTAGTTAATAAAACAAAAACAAGCCGATAAGATGATTGTCAATAAAGTGTTTGGACCTTGGTTGTATGTTATTTATTAAAGAAATTGGATGACAATCTGTTCCTTAAGAAGTATATGAAAAACAAACAATTGAGTAATGTAATGGGTTGCTATGGAGGCAAGTTAGTTTAGGGAGAGGCTAGCTAGAATTCGGAAGAGATGGACGCATGATGATTAAGTGGTTATATTTAAAGTAAAATACTTGTGTAAATACCCAATTAGAAGTGTCTTCAAGTTATCAGAAGATTGGCGAAAGAGGGAAGGTATTGGATATAATTATAATGGGTGGTTCAAGAATACAGAACTCTATATCCGCGGAACGTGAAGGAGTTCGCCGATTGATTAGCCATCCAGAACTTTCGAACAATATATTTTCTTTTTGTTGGAACTTTAATCGTTTTATTTGACAATCCTCAAGAGTGAGGAGAACGGACAGCGACGTTGGGTAAGTGTATAAATAATATTTGAAATACCCACGATAGCAGCGCCTACGGGAGCATATCGGTTGCGGGTCATAAGACACTAGATACGTAACATATACATATTCCCAATCTTTCCAAATGTGTGTGAAATATATTTTTCGATTATTTAATAAAACGTAATGTAATAAAAATTATTGTTATTCAATTCGTAGGTAAAATTTTGTACCTAATGTACAAATCGCTGGCATCGTAAAAAATTCTGCAGTATGCAAACGCTGAAAAATGTGTACAAAAAATTGAACATGAGGAAATAAACTTAAAAAAGAAAGAAAAGTAAGTAATCTTGACAATTGTTTGTTCTGATGGAACAACAGAAGCGATGTCGCTAGAAATGATGAAAGAGTAGCAGTATTATGCTCGTTCCAAAGCTGCAATTTTTGGCAAATAGGCAATAGGAGTTCGGGTAAATTTCAGATGGATGGAGCTACACTTGCGTTTCTAAGACATAATAGGTGACAAAATCAAACAATATTTTCTTTTAACATAAGTAGGAACCTAGAGCTGCAAGGTACTACATGAATCCCGCCCTTAATGTACGAAATGTAAGCACATTATAGCGGTCACAAGCTTGTTGACAAAGCACCGCTTGCGTTAACCTCGTGAGATCCGAGTTGCGATTTGCAACCCAGGTTTTTGAGAGTCAGACGAGAGAAGTCCACAGTTGTGCAATGTTAATTATGGAACTACGTAGCTTATTAAGGTCAGGAATGTTTTTCAGATTCGTTGAAAAATAAAATAAAATGAATGAGCAGTGATATTCGGAATATTGTCAGATCGACTGCAAGCTTTTTTAACAATGGGGGGGGGGATTGTAATTAGTGTTATCCATCACATAAATCAATGACTGAAAATCAGATTCCGCGACATGGTAAACACTTCTTGTACTCACCGGCGCAGCGCGATGTTACTGGCAATCCCTCACCCAGCTGATTTTGTCTCCACGCGGAAAGTGCAAAAACCCTACAGTCATAAACAGGTGACATATAAGCTTCTTCTTGATCTACTCTAACAAGATTTCAATCCTTGCATGTGCTGACAATATTACTTTATTATATCCATTTACCAAGGAGCTGAATTGTTTATCGTGTAGAGGTTACAGGGCATTGTCACTAGACTTCGGAATTTTAGGCCAAAAAAATGATGAATTAAGCACATAAAATAGGCAACCAAAATATGAAATTAGGCACGAAAAGCAGCATTTTAGGTACTTAAAATATGTTAAAAATGATCAAACGAGGCATTTGAAAACATCAGACACGAAAAATTCTGTTTCTGGCATCTCAAACTGATCACAAAAGGCTTATATTAGGCATTTTTTTATTATTCAGGGAAGACAATAATTTTTAGATATTTGATAGTGACTATAAGCATTTTATTTTATTCACTTTAATATTTAGCAGCACAGTATATAATCAAGATTTTCTCTAAAAGAAGACTAAGTCTTCTCTGTTAAAATCATTATGAAAACTGAAAAGGACCTTTCCACCGACCCGAATGTTATATTAGGAGTAAACTTAAATTTGGTCACATTGTCAAGTCCATTCTTCTGGAAATTTCCCACCTTCCCCCATCAAAACCTGTACCACGCTACCCATTAACCAAATTCAGGATTTTTATTACAATCTTCCACTTGCACTTAACTTTGTCCCCAACGGCTCCTTTAGCAGCAATTTTCACTTCGGGCTCTTACACCACTGACAATCTGTCAAACGTTTTCCTTTGCGTTCGAGTATGGCTGTTGTTGATGGCGGGAATGAAAAAAGGTATATTTTACTGGGCCGTTTTTTTCTGTAAGTTTCGCCTTTCCGACAAAAGACGTTTGTCAGACGTGTTTCTTTCCTCGCCAAGTTTGCGTAGACGACGCGCTGCGGCGATAAGCTTCAACTTGTTAACTGCGCAGCTGCACCGGAAATGGGTGCAACTGCCCAAGAATTGCGTGCTGATCGGAGCATGAAACATCCTCTTTACATTGACTTGCAGAGCTAATATTGGGCGAGAGATTACGGAACGTAGTCGACTGCGTAATTAGGAAATATTGGCGTTTCGGGAAATTTGGGAAAGTATTTGCGTATTCCAAATAACAAGTTTTTAAAAAATAGTAGCGAGACAGTAATCAGGGCGAATAAAATATAATTTTTCAAAATTACTTGGTTTAGGCAGTTTTAGGCAAAAAATATTAAAATAGGCATAAACCACAATTTTAGAACATTTTAGACACTATAAAATGCTTTGAGTAAATAAATGTTTTCGATTCGTAAACATCTGCAATAATTTTCCACAATCTCCTAAAGGAAATAAATAGGCATTTGGCCTAAACTCCGAGGTGTAATCACGCATCTGCTTACAAATCTTCTTGGTGTTCTTTCACGATCTTTAGAAAACTATTTCTAAGCCTTAACAGTTATCATTAGTCGCAGCAAAAGTACTCCATGTAACTCAACAGCGGTATTAATACACCATTGTTTCAGAATATTCAGTTCTGAGAAGTTCTGTGGAATAAGCTGATTCAACGCTCTGGAGATTCTCATTGAAGTGTTCTACGAAAGAGACAAGAGAAGAAATTAGAAAATGGCAAATGGTGACTGGTAATAATAAAGTGATTAGGAAACCGACATTAATATTAGAAACTTGTGTGATACCGTGAACAATTTCAAAACGGGATGTATTATACACATCTTTCCCGTTAGACGAACACTCTAGTAAAATGTTAGCACCAGTAAACGCCTGACAGACTAAGTTGAACTGAGGGTTAACGTCCTCAGCACCTTGCACTTAAGATTCTTAAAAAAATCAAGTAACAAGTCCCCAATTGGGTGAACCATTTGGATGGAAAAATAAATACATGAAAATATGGGAATAAAATCAAATACAAAAACAATTGGACATATATCCTAAATAAGACAAAGAACAATGGTTTAAGAAGTGAAAAAGAGGTGATTTTTCAGTCGCAGGTAAAGTGTCTGGGCCAGCTTAAAGAATATATAATTTGCAAGCAATTAAGACGTCATCTGCCCCATCAATGTAAAGCAGTTTCAATCCTGAATAGGAAAAGTATTTTATGACCACGTATTTATTTTTGAAACACCGATACCCCGAACAGAAATGTTGCAGTTCAAATGGCTCCCAAAAGTGTCAAAATCATTTGTAAATCTAAAACAATGGTTAAAAGAAGTGTGTAACTCACTCAACAAAAGACATATTTTATATCAGGAGAAAAAATCACAGTTGCAGAAGATGAGCAAGGCCACGGAATTGGAGAATAGTTGGCGCAGAAGGGTGATGAAGGGATTGAGAAGTCGAGAGAACCTGTCTCCAAATACTAAATATACTGTTATTATATGTTTATTAGGTATAGGTTTCCAATCTCTAGTAATTTCGCTTACATAAGTAAGAATGGAGAAAAGCTCCATCCTTTTCGTAGTCTTAAATTGGTGTTCCTTTTGTGTTTCTCATTGTTTTGGATGCATATAAACGATTTTTATTCATACGTTTCCTTTTACATATATAGATAATTGAGGTTTTATCATAGCAATGGATCATTCATGAGAGATTTTCTTGGTATTCCAGCCAATTAATAATGTCAAGAAGGTCATGACATGTCCAGCACACATTAAGAAGTTTTAAAGATTTGATTTTCATATTTTGTGTAGCCTTCCTCGGGAGTTCATTATTTAAATCATCTGTTCCTACTGGTTTTTTTTTCAGCGATTTTAAAATCATTTCGAACTCACCCATTTCCAAGTGACCTTGTGTACTTACACCTTCAACTTCTTTGAAAGTGTCTTCTTACTTAGGGGTAGTTACAGGTTTTCGTAAAATTGTAACCGTATTCTTCCTTATTCAATTATGTTCGCAGTTCCTTTTTCATCTTTTTGGAGATATCGAAGCACCACATAGACCATATTTTGTTTGTTATTAGCATTTTCAATTTTGGCAATGACATTTTCCCAACTCTCTTTCTCAGCTTTAATTATTAAATGTTTTGCTCGGGCAGTTTTTGTCTATATTTTGTGTGTTTTCTCATTTCTTTATTGAAGATATTTTAAGTAGGCCTGTTTTTTCTCATTTCCTATTTCTTTAACTTCTTCATTATATTTCCATAGATTTTTTTTCTTCCTGGAATTAGATATTTTTTGTTCTAAGCTTTCTTTGGCTGTTTCATGAAGTAAGCTTTTTATACTCTCCCATCGAACCTCCAGTTCTTCACTTCATGAGAGAGATATTGACTTTTCGTCCATCCGTTTCTAGTAGAATTGTCTAAATATTTCTGTTCTAAAATATGTACTTTACAGACTTTTTTCTTTTGAACATTTTGGTTTAGCTTTTATCCATCTCTGTTTCAACTACACCTTTCTGACAAGTACTGGTCACTTCCAATGTCGTACCTTCTGCATATTCAGACTGCTTCAAATAGTTTGGCAGCTTTCTGGTTAGCAATGAAGGAAGTTGTTGTTGGGAAGGGATTCTGAAACTCAAGAAAGCGTGCGCAGATGATTTTCTCCCCCATAGTCACATACAGTTTTTGACTGTTTTCGACAAAATAAATAAAAAAATTATGTAATCTACGATTAAGCGCTGTCGTCTTGCTGTGCAACCGATGAAAATTTGTAGATTACTTTGTCCGAAAGGGAGTCTGTGATTCGCAAATTATTATAGTTTCAGAAGTCTCTTAGTTTTGCACCATTTTTATTCAAGATGTTTTCTCCAAAATTTCCCACAATGTATTGTACGGTTGTGTTTCCAATTATGGCATTAAAATCTCCGGACATGAAATTGTAATCAGTTTTGTTGGTCTAAGAGATTATATTTTGCAGTTTTTGTAAAACTCATTATTATTATTTTCCCTCTTTGCCCTCTTTTGGAGCATACACCGCAATAAAAATTACATACCCTCTCCTAACTATATATATGATGGTACACAATTTTTCATTGTGCCAGTTATGGCATGTAAGATTTTATTTCCACTTTGAGTTCAGAAATTCTGCTACCCCTCTTTTTGTGAAATACCACTGTAAATCACTGTGACTTTATCCCAATCTTCTGTGCCCCTTAGTTTTTTCCTTGTTTCTGATAAAATGGTACATGGATTTTACGCTTATGCATTGTGTTCTCAATTTGTGATACTTTTCGACGAATGCTTTTCAGGTACCATGCTCCAATTTTTAAATATTCCGAAAATCCTTTGTGCTTGGCCTTAGTATAACTCTTGGACGTCGTGAAATCCGTTTGGTTTTTATTCGCATTAGGATTGAGAGTCGATGTGAAATATCTGGCTAGCTTACTCCCAAAATTCTCGCAAGATCTGGCTGGAGATAGGGCTGCCTTCTCGAAGTCTCCAAACTTGCTTTCCTATGTACTAGTCTCCTATAGGACTAAGGGTTGCCTCCTCCGCCTTATTGCCGTTGAGCTCTTCGCCTTGTTACCCTAGGCATGCGTCTTCTTTCTTTTGATCCTTGAAGATAAGAGGATAGAGATATGTAGGAAAGTAGTAAGTGAGATACTGGGAGCTTCCAAGCTACTCGATCCACCTGTGACTCCCAGAGATGCAGAGGATTATATAGGTGTGAAAAGAAAGGATTTACTAAATAAGGAATTTGTCACCTCTTACGACAAGGCGGAGTTCCCATGGTGCTTTTCTATTAAAATCTGCGGACACCTTACGGTCTTAGATATGTTAAAAAACATAACTATCATTTATGGATTCTACGTGTTGTAGCGCTCATAAGATCGAAGCACCTCTTCAGTAAAGTTATATTCAAGGACAACCCAAAGTTATTAATGGTGCTGACGTAAATAAAGTGCTCCGGAGGGAACAGACCAACGATAATGGTGAAGTAATGTCATAGATCTTACTGAAATCATCCAAAGATGTAAACTTTTGGTTATAAAAGCATCTTGAATATTAAAAACACAAATTAAATATTAAAAAAATTAATGAGGAATCACAAATACATAAGTTAACATCTCTTAAAATAAAATAAGCGCATAACGAAAAATTAGAAAACGAATCAATCTACCATTTTCTAATAAGAGCCGTTAAGGTCTCTTTAGTATTGACTGTAAACTATCGGTATTAGGAACAGCCATAGATGACGAAGAATTATTACAGTATATACTTGATGGTTCGCCGCATCAATAGTAAAGTAACAACAGCTCTAAATGCCAGTTCAGACACTACATTTATACTGATGAGAGGAATCTTATTGCGATATGAAAGCAAATTAATGAATTACTATCAAGTTTACAAAGAAGTTTCCGCATATAAATCAAAAGATATTAAAAACATAATAATAATAATAATAATAATAATAATAATAATAATAATAATAATAATAATAATAATAATAATAATAATAAATAAAGTACACAGATTTAAAAATAGAAATACAAAGAATGTGGAACACAAAAACTGAAATGGTGCTAATAGTAATTGGAGCTCTAGAAACTGTCACAAACCAACTGGATCAATATTTAAACAAATTACGTGGAAAAACATCATTAACAGAAGTTCAGAAGGTAGTCTTGTTGAGCACAGCCCATATTCATAGGAAGGCACTATAAGAAGAAATGTGAAGTAGCCCTAAGAATTCGGTACATTCTCGGCTGATAATGAGACCAATATTGTCAGCTGTGATGGAATAATAATAATAATAATAATAATAATAATAATAATAATAATAATAATAATTCTGATAAAAATGGGCCATTATGAAAGATATTATTGGCACAGCAAAGATGAAATAAAAATAATTTTAAGACTTGTAAATTGTAAGGAGATCACAGACACAGACCTTCAAACTCAACTTCAGTGTAAATATAACTGCAAGGTAAGAAGTTAAACCCGGAATGACAGCATCAAAAGTATACGAATTTAAAAATGAATTAAAAATAACATTATTGTAGTATCGGCCATGCATTACAGACAAATCTCTTACATTTACCACTACAATTAACAACAAATTACTCAATGATGATTATATGACCATTACCCCATTGCAAATTCAAAACACTGTGAAGTAATTTCCTTCAAAAGCCCCAATATTGTCAGGAACAATAAATGAGCATAAAAAACATTTACAAAGTGGGATCATTCCCAAATTGTATAAATTGAAATACATATACAAACGCAAATAAAACAGCGACGTTTAGACCTTGTTATTTCAGGTTCTCATAATCATGAAATGAATATAAAAGTAAAAAATAATATTTTTTTATTATTATTATTATTATTATTATTATTATTATTATTATTATTATTATTATTATTATCCCGAGTTTTTCACTCTCTGCACTATGTGTAGGAACATTCACCTGGCCATTGCTGGTCTAGGCTCGGTCGATCTCGCAGAGACAAGACACGAAGGAATGTTACTCTCTGAACATTTCAGTCAATTGTTTCCCAATCAGTAGTCATCCCAGGAATTCTCTTACTATTCTGCAGCTGTCCAGTATTACTGCTTTCTGCATTTGCTCTATGCATGAAAATGGTAATTCCAATACTTAAATTACATGCACTGTGTGTTTTGGTTTTAATCCTGTGGTGGACATGATTATCGGTTGTATGTCGATATTCTGAAGTCTCCATTGATGATGAAGCTCTTGAGCCAGCGGTACATATTTCTGAATTTTCAAGTGAAATACAGATTCTAGAGTGTTACTGTTGTTGACTGCAAAATCGATTATCATGGATGTTTTCTTGAGCTTGTTTAGAACTATTTTATCTGGCCTGTTGTTCGAAATGGTGGTGTCTGAGATTATGCTTCCATCCCAGTATAGCTTCCATTCTTCATTTTCCAGGACTGTAAAAGGATGATATTTATAATATGGGACATTACAAGACTCAAGTCCGTATTTTTTTACTAAGCGTCTATGAATCATCGTGCCTAACTTTATAGGAGGTTGATGCCAACATGTGAATAGCATCAATTCTTTTAACACCCTTCGATATGTACATGGAGAACATTTTTTAAAAAATGAAACTTTTTTGAAGAAATAATTGTTTAAAAAGTTAAAAATTGCGTACATTTCACGCAAATATACAAGGAAACTACTCAGTTTCAAAAAATGTACGTGACCTTATTTCAAGATCTCTCTTTAAAGAACAGATTTCATTCAAAAAATCTCTTAAATATTGTAGTTGAAGGAAGACACTGAAAAAATTGAACTTTTGCAATTTTCGATATATCAGTGATTTCAACGAAAATAAGATATAGCCACTCTCATTTGCGTCAATTACGCTATACGAGGACAATGTTTAATAAAAAAATGTGGACTCATTATTTAGAAAATTTTTAAAATGTTGTTGAGGCTAGATAAAAGTGCCCACAAAAATCAAAATATCCATTCCAATCTCAGAGGGAAAACAAGGATTCAGTTCATGGAGTCGATTCTCTTCTAATGAACCTAATCAATGAATCAAAGGAACCGTGCCACCCTATACTCCGGATTTACTGGATAATGGGTGTTTGGTGGTGTTGAAAGGCGTTCCTCTCGGTCCCTTTTCAAGGTCGTTGAATGTCGTAGCAAGGATGTACTTGGACATCATTAAGAATTACATCAAGCCGAAATCTATTGTGATCTCGGATTGCTGGAAGGCTTATGATTGTCTTAAAGATGAAGGTTTTACCCATTAAGAGTTAATCACCCTATTACATTTAAAGATCCTGAAACTGGAGCACATACAAATACTATTGAGGGGTCTTGGAGTGCGATTAAGCGCGCAATTCCACGCCACTAAGTAGAAAATAATTTTAGTTATTATTTAGCAGAGTACATATGGCGCAGAAACACAAAAAACAATAAATTCGAAAAGTTTTGTGACAATATCAAAAAAATTTATAAAATAAGTTCAGAGGTGAGTTATTTGTTTATTTTTGTTAAACATTTCTAAGCTTCATTTCGTAAAAACTATTATTTTTTCAGAAATAAAAAGAATTAAATTATTTTAAATTTGAAGACTTATAAATAAATTAATTGCCAAAACCGAACTGTGAAGAAGAAACGTGAGTTCACTTTTAATGATATTCTTTTATTAGTTTATTTTTTAGTCTTAAAATGGGGGGTTTGGGGGTCGATAGCCCCCCAATAATAAAACTTTAAGTAGCATGAATTAAAGAAATAGATTTTATTTTAAATAATTATATTTATTGCTGTAACATCATGAACTTAACTACACGAGACTACTACGTATAAACAAGGATTCAGTTCATGGAGTCGATTCTCTTCTATTTATTTATTTATTTATTTATTTATTTTACGTCAAAAAACAGTTAAAACTGCGTATGACGTGCTATGGGGAAAAGTGAATTGTGTGCACATTTTGAAACTTCTGCGATCCCTACACTAAGTCTTATACTACTTAAATTTTGAAAACAGAAAAAAAAGAAAAAAAACTCCCACATAATAAAATCTATTTTCAAGGATAAATAAGCAATAAATTTTGGCTCTTATCCATGTTGTCCTTCGGAATAATACTTCCTGCCGCGACAACATGGAAACGATCATTTGAATAATTGTATTTCCCACTGAATTCTAGAAGACGTGCACAGAAAATGAAGTTACATTTATGTCCAGAAGTAAAACAAGGGGCCATCTCAGCATTTGCTCAATGGATCAGGGAAACTGGACGAAAAACCTGATCGAGATGGGGGTCATTGACCCGGAGGCTGCAGTACAATACTTGGTACAGGTTGTTTATGCACATTTATACAGTCCAAATGGTAAATAATGCATTATGTATCATTGTTAAAATTAATGTTACTTTTCTTGTGATGCTCAGTATAGTCTCTAATTGTATAGAAACAGTTATGCAGCAGAAACAATTTCACTTTCGATTTAAACTTTTCTATCGAATTTAATTGTTTAATGTCATCTGGCAAAGTGTTGTAAAATAATGTACATGTATTGTATGTGAATTTTTTGTAATTAGCTGTTGATACTGTCACCTGATGAATATGATTTCTACGTCGAGTGTTATAGTTATAGACATCGGCATTTTCTGAAAATATATTCCCGCCCTTAAGCAAGCCATTTTTGACAAAAACCACTGATTCGTAAATAAACAGACACGGTAGTGGTAAAATTCCTAGATTAATGAAGAAAGGCTTACATGAATCACGTGGGTGCGATTTAGTTATTATTCGTACAATTCGTTTTTGTAATCTAAAAGTCTGGGAGCTATAAGATGTATTTCCCCAGAATATTATGCCATATCTCAGGCGGGAATGAACATTCGCGAAATATACACAACGAGCAGTATGAAGGCTGACTGAATTTGAAAGAATTCTGAACGCGTAGCATAATGAACTTAATTTTGTGTTCAATTCATTTAAATGGACGTTCCATTTAAGGTTTGACTGAATTGAAAGACCAAAAAAATTTTGTTGCCTTAACATCAGTCAATGGTACACCGTTCATTTTCAATGGAGCACAGAATTGTTTATTTGAAATGGAAAACTGCATTAAAATTGTTTTATTTTCGTTTACTATTAATTTGTTATTTCGGAACCAATTTGAAACATCTGATATTGTATTATTTACGGTTTTTCTATATTTATTCTATTTCTCTAATGAACCGAATCAGTGAATCAAAGGAACCGTGCCACCCTAAACTCGGGATTTATCAAACTTTAAGTAGCAAGACTAAGTGAAATAGATTTTATTTTAAATAATTATATTTATTGCGGTAACATAATGAACTTAACTACACGCGACTACTACGTATAAACAAGGATTCAGTTCGAGTCGCTTCTCTTCTAATGAACCGAATCAGTGAATCAAAGGAACCGTGCCATCCTAAACTCGGGATTTACCAATTGACTTTTATATTTTTCACGTTTGTAATATTTTTACAACAAATGTTTTATATTTATTCATTTAAGTTACTAATGTTAATATTATGTGATTCTGTTAGTCAACTACTGTGAAACCAAGTTGTTTGTGGCCTTATTTGTCAATGCTAAAAAAGACGTTACGTCTGAAAGAAGAGATTGATATTTCAAATTATGCCAACTTAATTGATTTTGTGAAAACGAAAAATAAAGGAGTGACTCCCAAAAAGTCACATGTCTTTGACAGATATGATTTAAATAGATTTTTGACCCAAGCACCAGACGATAAATATCTTCTAATGAAGATGGGTTAATAAATGGAAGAATGTCTTTATATTTTAATATTAACAAATAATAAAATACTGTCAATGTCTGATATCGGTTATTGCAATATTTGGGGT